>APFE031740154.1:83862-136870 GCA_000404065.3 Pinus taeda | reverse complement strand
ATAAGGATGGTTTAAAGGGTTATAAGCTTTGGAACCCAGTAACAAGGAAGGTTGTGTACAGCCGAGATGTGGTGTTCAGAGAGGTGAAAGATGTTATTAAACATGGATTCCAACCAAAGGAACCTAAGAAGATAGAGTTTGAGCTAAATGAGGAAGAATCATACTCTATAGCAGAGGAGGAATCAAAAGATGAAGAGCCACAGACTATGGGTGTGAGAAGATTAGTTCGAGAAATAAGGCAGCCAGAAAGGTATAGTCCATCTACTTTTTGTTCAAATTTTTCTTTATCTATAACTGATGATGATCCCAAAACTGTGGAGGAAGCAATAGATTCAGAGGACGGAAAACTCTGGAAAGAGGCCATGGTTGATGAAATGGCATCTTTGCACAAAAATGAGGCTTGGGATTTGGTGGAGTTTTCGGCTGGAAGGAAACCCATTGGCAGTAACTGGGTGCTCAAGAAGCAGACAAATGCAGAAGGAAAGGTGGAGAAATACAAAGCACGGTTGGTAGCAAAAAGTTATTCCCAGGTTCCGGGAATTGATTTTGGTGATATTTTTTCTCATGTTTCCAAGGTAGCTTCTATTAGATTACTTTTATCTTTTTTTGTTGTTTTTGATTTTGAGGTAGAACAAATGGATGTGAAGACAACATTTCTTCACGGGGATCTGGAAGAGGAGATCTACATGAAGCAACCTGAAGTCTTTGCAGTGAAGGGTAATAAATAACTGGTATGCAAGTTAAAGAAGTGTCTATATGGGTTAAAAAAATCACCAAGGATGTGGTATCATAAATTTGATACATTATACGGGGACTTGGCTTCACCAAAAGCAAAGCAGATCACTGCATTTATTTTAAATTAATTTGTGACCGTGTTATTTATCTGGTCTTGTATGTGGATGATATGTTGCTGGTTGGAAATGAAAAAGAAATTATCCAAGATTTGAAGACCCAATTGTCCTCCAAATTCGACATCAAAGATCTTGGTGCTGCAAACTATATTTTGGGCATGAAAATTAAAAGAGATCGAGCAAATCAGAAGCTCTGGTTAAACCAAAGGAAGTGTGTTGAGACAATATTACAGAGGTTTAATATGCAGTATAGTAAACCGATGATGGTTCCTATTCCTGTAGGTGTAAAATTATCTGTTGACTAGTGTCCCAAGACACAAGAAGAGGATATGTCCCGTGTTCCATATGCAAGTGCAGTCGGTAGCCTGATGTATGTGATGGTCTGTACTAGACCAGACATTGCACATGCAATGGGAGTATTGAGTAGGTTTATGTCAAAACGAGGGAAGGAGCACTGGACAACAGTGAAGTGGGTTTTTAGGTATTTGTGTGGCACTAGTGATTATGGTTTGTGCTACCAAGGAAGACCAAGATTGGACAGAGTGTTGGATATTCATGGCTTTATTGATGTAGACTGGGCTGAAGATCTGGTTCAGAGAAGATCTACAAGTGGGTATGTGTTTAACCTATTTGGAGGTGCAGTCAGTTGGATGAGTAAGAAACAATCTGTAGTGGCACTATCAACTACAGAGGTAGAATACATGGCATCCACTCATGCAAGCAAGGAAGCAGTTTGGTTGCGGAGATTTTGTTCAAGTATGGGGTTAGTACAGGGAGCTATAAGGATAGACTGTGATAGCCAAAGTGCAATTTTCTTGGAAAAGAACCCTGCTTACCATTCAAAGACAAAGCACATTGATGTTCAATATCACTTTCTAAGGGATATTATAGAAGACAAAAAGGTATTGCTAGTAAAGGTGGAAACTTTGAAGAATACTGCAAATGCATTGACAAAATATGTGAGCTCTGAGAAGTTCTCTTGGTGTAGAGAAACAATGGGTGTTGCAGGGCTGGATAAATGACTAATCTTTCTTGTGGCCCCCTAAAGAAAGAAAACAACAAGTGGGAGAATGTTGGTTGTGTTATTCTTTCCACGACTAGCCCACGTAGTGAACCGAGGGGTTAAAGGGGGGGTGGAGCCCCCCCTTCATTGCGTCGATTATGCAGCGCGGGGGGTCACAAGGGGAGTGGTAACCCCCCCTGTCCAGGGGGTTTGAGGGGGTGGGTAGCCCCCCTCTACGGAGTCCGAGGCAGTGCCCTGCGAAAATTCTTTTTGGACCCTATATTAGGTTGGGCGGACCTACCTATGGTTTTGTGCATGATTTTCGCACATGGTTTTGGATGCGATGATTTTCAGCCCATGGTTTTGGATGCGATGGTTTTAGATCCATGGTATTGGATGCATCGGCATGTATAAATATGTATTGTAATATTGAAAAGAACATAATGAAAAATCAAGTTGGTATTCCCAGTTATGGGATCTAGGGGAAAATCTCTATGTATATGTGTTTTATGTGTTATGTTCTCGCATTGTTTCTTTTTTGTGTTCTAGAATTCGTATGCAGGTAATTTCTGTACGAGGCTAAAACATACAGGCTCATGCCTACATGTTGTGTCTCTTGTCTATTTATGTTCATGCATTGGTTATTATTTGATGAAGAAAAACACTGATAATCTAACGTGAAGAAGATATTAATCTGAGAAGTAAAAAGAATTCACAAGAAGTCGCTAATGAAAGACAAATCCCCTAATGTTAATGCCCCAGATTTCTTAACATGGTATCAGATCTAAGGTGTTGATGTCAAACGAAGGGCATCAAAGAGACACTCAAGGATCAAGTTTCAAGAAAGGCATCAAAGCAAGTTGAAGGTTACCTAAGCAAAATATCAAGATCTACTTTGCAAGATAAAACCCTAGATCGAAGAAGCAGTCTACAATAGCAAGATTTTTTTTTCTATAGTCATCATCAAAAGGCCTCAAATACCCTCATCAAGTTTTCTACAAGGCAAGATAGCTCGAAAATACTCTAAATATGAAGATCACATCATCTTGAAGAAAGTTGAAGCCCTAGAAGAAAATCTGATTTGCACTCATCCACTACCGAAGAAATTGAAATATCTTGAAGGCTAGAAGGACTTTTCATCATCTTCGAGATTATAAATAAAGCAAGGATCCTCTCCTTGTCCTTGAAGAAGTTCATCCAACGAAGCAGCAAATCATAATCATCAAAAGAAACAACCTTCTATATTGAAGAAATGCTTTTTCATTTAGAAGAAGATCATCCAAGAGGGAGCACTAATACATCTTCTTCATCCATCATCAAAGTGATCAAGATGAAGATTTCATCTTCACTTTTCAACTAAGTATATTTCATTCTTTAATCAACTTGGTAAAATGACTTCGTGGTTGCAAGGAGATCTATAAGTTGGATGAGTCATCGAAATTCCTTGCATGGAAAAGGATGATAGATATAGTCCTAAAAGAAAGTGAAATCATTGAACATATCAATGGATAAGTCTCCTCTGAATTCATGGAAAGGGATTATTATTAAAGGTCCCCTCATATAGAAATATTGGAGATATCAAAAAGATGTATATGATAAACTTGTAAGGAAACTCTTTGAAGATGCGGTAAATAAGGTTGCATGACTTAATCTACACAAAAAGTAAAGATATCAAAGGATGAAGGATATCTTCATAAGATCTCATCTACGAGATCTAGGAAAGATGATAATCATCATTGATATATAATGCACTAACTGATAAACAAGGTAAAAAATATTCATGACGATAAGAAAGTTACCTCATTCGACAACTTGTGATTTCCATGAAAAATAGAAGAAGGCAAGTTGAGGGAAAAAAGTGTTGAAGGACTCAAACATTTGTTGGAAGGAAAGGAAGTTTGGAAAATTTTGGTTCTCAGAAAAAGGAAGAAGAGCATAGTTGAGATTCAATGCTATGGAAGTAAAATATTATGTACTTTACAGGAAATATTGTTCTTAGCTTAAGAAGGACAATAATAAGAAGGATAGATAAGAAGGCCATTTCACCGAAGAAGTGGAGGAAGTTGAAAGAAGGAAGTTCAAGGAAGTAGAAGCATTAGAAGCAAGAGCTTGTGACATCACCATAGGGAAACATGAAGGACTGTTGGAACAAAATATATGGTAATCAAATTTGGAGGATATAGCTCTTGGTGACCTCATTGGAAGATCAAAGGAAGAAGTCATCCAGGACAAGTTTCATCATACATAAATTTAAAAGGGAAACATCTGCTAAATAAGGATATGCAATATGGAATCCTCATTGGAGGATTCATCGATCTAGAAATGAAGCAAGTGTTTCATCGGGAACTCCAACTTGTGGATTTCATGGGATGATGGTGTGATGATATAAGAGATGAAATCAAGGGGTTGAAGATCGTTTCAATCAAGGAAGTTGTTGAAAGAAGCCTAGATGAACTAAAGGTAAAATGAGGTATGTATGCTTGTATTTAATATTATAAAGTCATGTCACATGTTTGCAGGTAACAAGGATCACTACTTCTATTTTCAGAAGCATGATCAAAGGAAAGGAATCTCCTTTTATGAAAGAATTTTGGAAGGCATGAGTCACACTAGATGAAATCGATATAATATGTCCTCATATGAAGTATGAAGTGGTTGACTACGATTGAGGAACTCTGATTGGAAGCCCCTAGGAATGAAGTGTGTAAAAAGGTAGGAATAAAATGTGATAATATGCAATGAAGGTAGAAGGCAATAAAAATATGAAGTCCAAGAAGATTTGACTAGAAGATCTCCTAGAAGGATGTGAAGGCTCTAATGGAAGTCGGAAAAATATAGAGACCCTTGACACTAAACATTTGTGGTAGATGTGTTAATATCCATGCAGAATGTTGACACTTACTGGAAGATGTCATGGTGAAAGATCATCACAAAGGTAAATATGATTTGAAGTGTTCAATGATTATTTTTTAACTAACATATAGTTGGGCTTATGTAGGATTGTCAAAGGGAATATCTGTGAATGACTTCCAAGCATACCATATAGAAGGATGTAATGTTCTTCTGAGAAATATGGCATGAACACAGAATGACATGAAGCAAAGCTAGATGGAAAATTTGATGGATCACTTTCTGATGATTTAAGGACATGACTAACCCATGGATAAAAGTGATGGATGAAGACTCCTTAAATAAATTCATGACATAAAAAAAAGGATTTGTTCATTCATTAGATTGTTTTAGGATCTCCACATGAAGAGTTATTATAGGTCCCTAGTTAAGAGGGAGCCTAAGAAGAATTTTCTTACTTGGAAGAAACTCATAAATTCCTAAGCCAGAAGCTTAGTTACATTCCTCTATGATAGGAATGAGTACATTCCTTTAATGGGATAAAACCTCCTGGTATAAAAAGGAGTGATATACACATTGTTCTATTCTTCACCTGGGAAGACAGAATGGAGGATTGTGTAATCATTTGGCATCAGATGCTCTTGTGGGATGAGATGGGGCATCCCATGAAAGAGTAGTCATGGAGGACCGATATTCTTTTGGGACTGGGAAGTCCAAGAAAAGAATAGTCCTTACAGAGCATATCCTGAGAGAACCTAGGTGGGCTATGTTCTGAGAGATACAATGACAAGCATGTCTATAAATCATTTGTCTCACCAACATTGTGCTATGATCTTATGGAGAGATAGAGTCGTTAGTTAAGGCCTTTCTATATAGCAATGTTGGTTGATATGATGCTATACAAATGAGTTACAAATCTGAATTCTTCTTATGATAAATTCTCCAGATTGAGAATGACCAAGTACCATTATGAATACCTCCCTAGTTAAGAGGGAGCGTTGAAAAGTGTAACTAGGTTTAGTGCTCATAATGACATGTAATTGTAATGATGTAATAAAAATAAAATTATTTTTGTAAGCCTTGCTTCATGGGTTTGATGAGCAATTGATTTTACTTTAGATGGATCCCATTTAGATCCTTAATATTTGTCATTAAGAATTAATGTCATGTATGAAGGGCTCTTCTAGAGCATATGTAAATGTATATGAGTTTATGACTATGTCTAAATAGCCCTCCAATGACAAGCATAGTCCTCCTCTTCATGTCAGCTTCAAGTAAGAATAATACATTAATGTTAGCTCACCTCAAATAGACACACCTATTCAGATGAACATGTCAGCTCATTTATGGAGGACCAACTACTATATATACCCAGCTAGTATCTTCACATAAGTACAGTCAAGAAATCGACAATCTTTGAGATTTTCAATGGGAATCATCAATCTTGAATAACTTGGTGAATAATACAGTGTTTGGATCTCTATATTGGAGGATTTGTTCGGGTATCATATTACAGTGTACAGTTTGGATGAGTAGGGAAAAGGACAAAGAGTTTTGAGTATGGAAAAACACAGTCTAGAACTTTGCATTTCAGAAACTGGGAACAATAAAGTGGCTCAGATCTCCTCTGATTCATACTATTGTTAAAAGGCTACAGTTATGTGATGGTAAAGGGAATCAGATCCCTCTAAGGTTCATATTACAGTGATAGTAAGTATGTAACAAGTTTTGATGCCTAGTTAAGAATGCAAAAAAGGGACAGTGATATTCCTTTCTGGATCAACAGAATTTCGGATGTCAAAAGAAGCTCTTGGTGCTAGGAAGAGGTCTCAATATTATTCAAGATTCGGTGCTACTAGGGAAGAAGAAGTTCGTATCATGACAAGGAACTCAGTAACTATAGTGATCTCATGTAATGCAAAGAAGAAGAAAAACGAGAAAGAGTAATCAAAGAGAAGGAAGAGGACTTGTGTCTTGGTCTTGGAGTGGCTATTAGGTCAAGGGTCTTGGTCTTGGTATTCATCAATTGGAATCTCTATAAGAAATTGTGTGGGTTTTCCTCTCAAAGAGTGAGAGGTTTTGGCCTTGTCTCATCCTACTTGTTGTGTCTCTTATCTATTTATGCTCATGCATTGGTTACTGTTTGATGAAGAAGAACACTAATAATCTAACGTGAAGAAGATATTAATCTGAAGAAGCAAAAATCATCCACAAGCAGTCAATAATGAAAGAGAAATCCCCTAATGCTAATGCCCTAGATTTCTCAACACTTCCTTAGGTATCAAGGCAAGGAAAGAGGAGTTTATCACACCTCCAATGTATTCATTCTTCAAATAGTAGGAGACCATCCCGCATAAATTTCTCTTGATGAGATCCCAAAAATGTTGGTAGAAATGGTCTAAGAACCCGTCTGGGCCAGGGACCTTGTCACGCTGAAAGTAGAAAACAATATGGTGGACCTCATCTTCCGAAGGAATGATATTCACTTGATTATTAATTTCCTTTGTGATAAGGTGAGGGATATGCTCCAACATATAATATTCAGAATGTTCCAATAGAGGTTCAAATTATTAGTATATATTATTGAAGTATTTAACAACTTCTTCCTTGATCTAACGAAAATCGCTAACCTAGACCTCATTTATCTCAAGTTCTTGAATGGTTTTTTTCCCTATTTTCGCTTAGTTATAAAAATATTTACTATTTCAGTCTCCTCCTTGCAGCCATACACTCTAGGACTTTAATCACTAGAATTCATCTTATTCTTTGAGTAGAGTATGATACTTATTAAACAACTTCTTATCTTGATCTATCATTTCCTCGGAGACTTTGTCTCGTTCCATACTAGATGAAGTTGGGAGATAGTCTTTTCCATGTCCTTTATCACCTCCTGTCTATCTGATTAGATGGAGTGGACCCATAACTTGATTTAAATAGAGATTCGGTTGCCATGATTGAGAGACTGCTTCATGGAAGTCTGGTTGATGGAGCAAAAGGGGAATGAATTTAAAAAGGATTGGCCGAAATCCATAAGGGGAGATAGATTAAGGTGGATTGGACGGTGATTTGATTCATTCCAATGAAGGATAGAGAATGAAATAGAAAGATTAGACATGAGAAGTTCATCAAAAATCAATAATTTGTCCAGTCTGACATCGATGTCGTTAAGACCCACATGTCTGTTGGGCCAGGTATATTTAGGACCAATAGGCTTGATATCTATCATGTTGGCCTGAGAGATGAAATATTCCATGTTTTCCTGGAAGAGATCTCTGATAGGAAGACCCCCATAAAGATTCTTTACTAACCCTTGAAACTACTTTAGAGATAAGATGACATATTACAAAGAATAATTTTCAATTTAGGTTTCTTAAGGTTTAATTGACCTCAAACATGAGAGCGTATAGATTGATTCCAATCCACTTCAATCAATGGAAGATCCATTTCCATATGGCTATAACATTGATCATCATGCACAAAGATTTAACTTTTTCAATATCTACAACTCGAAACCCCCAATAAGCCTTTAAAATCCTCCTCTAATGCAAACATTTTGTAATTCTAGTACTCCAACAGATGGTTAATCATGATCTTCAGGTATGCTTTTTTTCCACTCAATTGGTACATCAATAACATCAAGAAGGCTTTTATCAGCACAATTTGGATAATCTGTTGTACAAGGAAAGCAAACAGTGTCTGAATAAGTACTTTCATGTATGAATTATTAAGTTTAAGTACAACCCTTAAGTGGAAGACTTTGTCATTCACTCATCATCACTATGATGCCTATTTCTTTGAGGATACCTACTCACATGGAACTTTGTAGGTTTTGAGGAGGTTCAATCTCACCAACACCTTTTGGTTTTGTGGTACCTTAAGCAGGCAGACATGGAAAAACTGTAGAGTTATCATGAGTAGAAAATGAATAAGAAATAAGTGGGTGGAAATCCATGTAAAAGAAAATATAATAGTAAAAGGAAATTGTAGGATGTAACACACCCAACCCACACACACCAAGTAGGAGGGGCAGTCACTATGCAATTTCGTCTTCCATAGTACAGTCGTGGAAAAGGGACCTTAAAATTTCGATCATCTCTATCCCTCTCTACCATTTTTATTATTATTTTATTGTTATTTTTTTGAAAACCTGGAGTACGCATACCCCTTCTTTACCCCATTTCTAACTTCCACATGGAAGCCTGCAATAAGATCACATGATAGATCAGGTGCATGGATGGTCAGTCTAGCTTGCACGTTCCTATAAGTTTGTCCAAACCACAATCTCGTCCCAATCAGAGTCGTTCCTTACACACACTCACTGTCACCTTTACTTGGACATCTCAACGCCCGAGTTCTGACCTAGTCGAGGTCGGCCTTACTACATGCATGTTGTGACCTTTACCGGATGGCCTGACTCTGTCATACGACCTAGTCGAGTTCAGCATCAACCTTCCTTTGGAGGAGCCCTCTCCATGACCGCTCACCACCCAACCTTCGACCCTTTGATTTTATCACTTTATAAAGTTGTTCTACATGGTCGATATTCAGCCACGCAATCTCAGCAGTCAATCATGAGTTGTCATGCTTAGGGTTCACATTTCTAATTGGATAAGATTTTAGCTTTTTAAAGGTGATCTGCATCTCTTTGCTTCTCATCAAAGAATATATTCACCCTCTTCATTATCCTACTTAGGAATCTTGCCCCAATAGTCTGCAATGCATTTCGGAAGGCTACACTTATCCCACAAAGGATTTCTTCTCCTCTTTATCCTAATTAGCACAATTTGATCTCTCCTGTTATGGCACAGACTCAAAGGGCCCACCCTCCTTCTGTCTTTTAGCATCATTTGGTATCGATAAAAAGAGGTCATTAACCTATGTTGTGGTGTTACCCCTACTGAGATTGAGCAATGGATGCTGCAACAATTCTCAAACCCTCTTGATTTCCCCAATCCTGGACAGGCATTCCAGGCATGGTTGCACAGACACTCATATATCCATTACTTACTAAGGGCTTAGCGTGAACTCCTGAAGGGGTTCCACCTCTCCTACTGCATGCCGAAGGTGCCAAGATCCTTTTCGAGACTGCAAGCAGCTCCATGGCGTTGTGCAGAACCTTCTAGTTCCCCATTGTCAATGAAAAAATGAAAATGGTATATTCCTCACCAAATAAGGATGAAAAAGTCAGACATGCCTTCCTGTAGGGGCCTCAGCTTTTCCTCTCCCATGAATAATGGATTTAATCAGTTATACTTTTTCTTTATCGCCTTGGTTTGATATCAATAGTTAAGGGTACTTTACATCACTCAAACCCTCCCCACACGAGACTGCCTATTGTAACTCTTCTCTTTAATAAGAAAAAAAAAAAAAAGGTCTGCAAGCCCTCTTTTAATTTGAGGCTAACACACAAGCCTCCGAGGCCTTCATCGTGGCATGTGGGCTATTTCTTTTTATTCAAATATGTGTTGTTCTCAGCACACTTAGGTACTTTACGCAAAAAAACAACAAATTCAGGGTTACATCTTATTATTTAATGTATGGTTGTCTAATGTATATTAATACATTAAAATGTTTTATTTGAATAATTCCAATAAATCGCTCACACAGTAATGGTTCTCAATTTGGGGCTCATGCTCCAACATTTTTTTCATCAATTCCATTCTTTTCAATAAGCAAAACACATACGCTACTATATCTAACATACCCACACTGAGGTGCATTTACAAACATAGATATATACATGTTTAGTAATACATATAGGAAAGACCAACACAAACCCAAATCATGCATTATGATTTGTTAATAGATGACAAACACTTATCTTTACTCTTTGCAGGGAAATTGAGTCTGGGACAAGGACTCTCCACCCAACCATGAACAGTTTCAGCCACAGTTACTTGTTGTTGTCACCTCTGATCCAGATTCCAGAGTCTGGGAAGGATGCTTACTTGAGGAAGTAGAATTTAGCTGCCAAGAAGTGCAGGGACTCTAGAAGACCTCCTTCCTCAATCCCAACAATTGTCTATCATCATTTACAAGCATTTTGAGTTTAGAGGTGCTCCACCTTACCCTAAGGGTTACAGTTTCACCACGGTCTTCAACCAAGTCTACCTTGTAAACTGCTTCAAGGTGGCCTCTTCCCAAGCCTATACAAGGCTCTAGAGACAACTATCTCAACCCACAGCCTCCATGGGACCCGAGTTGTTACATTGCTCCAGAGATTATATCCCAACACACAGCCTCTAGGGATCCAAGCTATTATTGATCTGAGTTTAAACAGGAACGCAAAAAATTACTTATATAACCATAAATGCAGAGAAGCAACAGAAATAACAATTCATTTGTTTAATATCAAATATTGAAGTATGCTTACAAAGGTAATGGAAATAAGACTAGCTCGGGCGATGGTAGCTTATCTTTGAGAAGAGATGTGGCGGCTACATGCCTCTGAACTGTGTTCCAATGAGGCTTGAAGGCCTATTTATTATTGAGAAATAATGGAAAACCCTAAACATCCAAAACCCTAACCCTAGGAGATGAAGCACCAAAACTATGGGCCCCGTTTGGGTAAATTGGTACATCAATTTCCCGAGGTTGTAACTTTGTCATACAATCTCCATTTTTCACACACAATACATCATTAGAAATATCTATTTGAGGAATACAACTTTCGAGTGGCCAACATTAATGTATGCCCCCATGTTGACCCTGGTTTTCCCAAAAAAAAAAAAAAAAAAATCATTTAGGGCTTCAAAACAACTCTGGAAGTTTAGGACCTAAAAAACTGGCAAAAATAGTAAATTGTGCTATAATTAAGGAAACTAAAAAATTGAAAGAGAAAGTCGTGGGGATCCAAGTGGAATAGGCAAGTGGCCACCCACATCCACCTAGATCAGTTATAGGGCTCCAGAGACATCTGTCTCAGCCCACAACCTCCAAGGACCCAAGTTGTTACAGGGCTCTAGGGATTCTATCTCAACCCACAGCCTCCAGAGACACCAAGATGTTACAGGGCTCCAGAGACTAGCATCTCAATCCATAATCTCTAGGGAATTTGAAAACCAATCCCCTTCTCTTCTCTTCAGCAATTTCTATTGGTTGTCCCAGCTGAACTTAGATGTTGTGACCACTCTATCCACCTCTGACTTCGTCTTTGCATCCTCTCTGATCTTTATTTTTCTCCCCCAGTTTCTTGGGTGATCCTTTTCCCTATTTTTTCTTCTTATGCCCTCTGTCTCCTGAATGCTTCATTTCTTTCCTCTAAAATAAAGTGCATGCTTCCTTGAAATTTGCAGCTCCTTTTCTTCGAAATGTATTGTTGTCCTCTTTTCCTTGTTACCCTTGATCCAACAACATGGGTTATGGTTTGTGTACCTTCTGTTGCAAATCATTCAATTTTGAGGGTTGATTCATTAATTTCATGCACCAACAATCTTAATGGTTGCCCAAATATATCCAAATTTCTTATACCAATTCACAACATCCCAAGCAAGTCATCCTCCTTCCCAACTCTAGAATTTGTGTCCCTTGACTCAAGTCCCTTTTTTTTCCTCATATATTCATAGTGTGATTACAATGCCTTTTTATGATAGAACCTTTTTGTGGGGTTGTCACATAGGATGTTTTTGAATTTGATATAAATATGATTTTGATCAAATATGTTTATGAATTTTCATAAAATATTTTGAAAAACTATTATCTAACTTTTTTCAAGAATTGAAAATTTATTTTTTAAAAATTTCCAAATCAAACTCAAACCTGGTAACCATCGTTAATACCATCGAGGATTCCATAGTTGATATAGTTTCTTGAAAAAAAATTATATAATTAAAATTCATTTAAATTAACAAAATTTTATTTTAAATAAAATAAAGTCTGATTTAATTTATGAAAATCAACCTTGGTTTGACCCAGTCAACCATGGTCCAACGTCGAATGGTGACAAATTTGTCTTAATATGAAAGTCAATGATAGTCAACCATGGTCCAACCATAGGGTTTATCATAGGATTTTCTCAATATGAAAATCAATTATGGTCAACCATGGTCAAAATTGGTGAAGCATGGTTAACCATGGTCAATTATGGTCAATCATGGTTAACCATGGTCATCAATGGTTCAACGTCACATTATGACAACCATGGTCAACCATGTTCAAACATGATCAATGATGGTCAACCATGGTCAAACATCGCATTGTGACAGATTTTCTCAATATGAAAATCAATGATGGTAAATCATGGTCAACTATGGTTCAATGTCACCTTGTGAAAAATATTTTCCCAATGTGAAAATCAATCATCGTCAACATTTGCCAACCATGCTCCAACGTCGCATTGTGACAAAGATTGTTTCAATATGAAAATCAAACATGGTCAATCATGGTCACATTGTGATGAAAATTGTCTCTTGGTCCAACGTGACATTATGATAACCATGGTCAATCATGGTCCAATGTTGCATTATGACAAATATTGTCTCAATATGAAAATCAACCATGGCCCAATGTCGCACTGTAACAAAGATTGTCTCAATATGGAAATCAATCATGGTCAACCATGGTCCAACGTCGCATTGTGACAAACATTGTGTCAATATGAGAATCAACCATGGTCAACCATGTCTATTTTAGGGTTAATAATATTTATTTTAGGGTTTATATACCTTTGGTTTATAATCCCTTACGTTTTTAGTATTAATCCCTTGCATTTATTAGTCCCTTGGGTTTATTAATTTAATATTTTATATTCCTAGGGTATAGTATTAGTCATAGGGTTTACAATATTAATCATAGTGTTTAATATAAATTCCTTGGGTCTATAATCATGGCCAACCATGATTCAACGTCACATTGTGGCAAAGATTATGTCAATATGAAAATCAATTGTGTTCAACCGTCATCAACCATCGTCAACCATGGTCCAACGTCACATAGTGACAAAGATTGCCTCAATATAAAAGTCTATCATGGTCAACCATGGTGGATCATGGTTGACCATGGTCCAAAGTCACATTGTGACAAATATTGTCTCAATATGGAAAGAAACCATGGTCATCCATGGTCGATCATTATCAACCATCATCCAATGTCGCATTGTCGCAAAGATTGTCTCAATATGAAAATCAATCATGATCAACCATGGTCAATAATGGTCAATGATCGTCAATAAACATGGTCACATTGTGACAAATATTGTCTCATGGTCCAACGGTTCATTATGATAAAGATTGTCTCAATATGAAAATCAATCATGATCAACCATGGTCAATAATGGTCAATGATCGTCAATAACCATGGTCACATTGTGACAAATATTGTCTCATGGTCCAACGTCACATTATGACAACCATGGTTATCCATTGTCAACCATGGTCCAACGGTTCATTATGATAAAGATTGTCTCAATATGAAAATCAATCATGATCAACCATGGTCAATAATGGTCAATGATCGTCAATAACCATGGTCACATTGTGACAAATATTGTCTCATGGTCCAACGTCACATTATGACAACCATGGTTATCCATTGTCAACCATGGTCCAACGGTTCATTATGATAAATATTGTCTCAATATGAAAATCATCCATGGTCCAACGTCGCATTGTGACAAAGATTCTCTCAATATGAAAATCAGTTGTGGTCAACCATCATCCAACATCACATTGTGACAAATATTGTCTCAATATGAAAATCATCCATGGTCAACCATGTTTGTTTTATGGTTTATAATATTTATTCTAGGGTTTAAATACCCTAGGTTTACAATATTAATCCTTTGGTTTTTTGGGTTTTTCGTATTAATCTCTTGGGTTTATTAATGCCTTGAGTTTGTAATATCAATCGCTTGGGTTTATTAATCTAAGGGTTCAAATTCTTAAGGTATAATATTATTAATAGGGTTTATACTATTAATCATGGGGTTAAATATAAATCTCTTGGGTTTATAACCCATTGGGTATATAATATAAGTTCCTTTGGTTTATAATATGTATCATAGGGTTTAATATTAAGCCTAGGGTTTACATTAGTAATCCCTTGGGTATAATGATTTTAGGGTTTATATTCCTAGGTTTTAATAGTCATCCTAGGGTTTAATGTTATTCCCTTGAGTTTATGATATTAATCGTAAGGTTCATTATATTAATCTTAGGGTTTAATGTTTATTTTAGGGTTTATAATATTTATCTTAGAGTTTATACCCCTTGGATTTATAATATTAATTCCCTGGGTTTAATATTATTCCTTTGGTTTATAATCCCTTGGTTTTTAGTATTAGTCCAATAGGTTTATTACTCCCATGGGTTTATAATATCAAGGGTTTAATATTGTAATGTTGGAATGGTACAAAAATGTATCCAATATCACCTTGTGACAAACATTGTCTCAATATGACAATCAGTCTAACAATAATTGTTGAAATGTTACATTACATTGTAATTTATTCAATGTGACATTGTTATGTTACAAGACTTGAGTTTAATACAAGGTGTATAATGTTAGGGCCTTTTAATATTCAATGTATAATATTATATTTTAATATTGGGTTTGTAATGTGTAGTATTACGGTTTATAGTGTTAATCTTAGTGTTAATATTAATCTCTTGGGTTTGTCAATCCCTTAGGTTTATAATATTTATCCCTTGTGCTTAAAATTATTCCTCTTAGTTTATAATCCATTGATTTTATAATATTAATCACTTAGGTTTATCGATTCCTTGCATCTATAGTATTAATCTCTTGGGTTTATAATATTAACCTTAGGGTTTAATATTAATCTTAGGGCCTAATGTTATTCCCTAGGCTTTATAATCCCTAGGGTTTTTAATATTAATACAATTGGTTTATTAATCCCATGGGTTTATAATATTGATCCTATGGTTTCTCATATTAATCTTAAGGTTTGATATAAATCCCTATAGTTTATAGTCCCTTGGGTTTATAATATTAATCCATTGGTTTATAAATCTAAAGGTTCATACTCCTAGGTTATAATACTATTCATAAGATTTACATTATTAATCCTAGGGTTTAATTTAGATCTCTTGGGTTTAAAATACTAATATCTTAGGTTTATAGTATCAATCCATTTGTTTATAATATTTATCCCTTTACGAATAATAATTATGTAATTATTATTAAATTATTAAAATTACATAGAGTTATTAATAATTAATATGACCATGGTTGATAATATTTTGATTTGGTAATAGTTAATACGTTCTTTAACAAACCATAACTGATAACTATTAATAATTATTATATCTAAAATTATTAAAAATTACTAATATTATTATTTATTAATTAATTAGATAATTAATTAATTAATTAATAATCAAATCATTTAATTTATTATTATTATTAATGACTATTATTATTAATCAGTTAATATTTATTATTATTAATGACTAATTTTATAATTATTAATCTTTAATTAATTAACTATTTAGTTAATTGAATTATTATATATAACACTCGTTTATAATATCTTAATATTTTATCTTTTTACAAAACAATGAACCATAATAATAAATAATATCATTTCTTTATTATTAGTAAGTATACTTTTATAATTATTACTATTAATATTTTATAATATTAGTTATTTATAATTTTATATTTATAAGTTATTAATAGCTAATAATAATATATTATAATTATTAAGTTATTAATATTTAATATATATTTTTTTTTCACATAATATTTATATTATTATTATTATTTTATTATAATATTATTAGTTACTATTAATTAACCAATTAATAAATAATAAATAATGTGTTTGATATACGCTCATTGTCGTTTATCAACCACATTTATTAATGTGGTTGTGCTAGTATATAGTAATTGGAAGTTTTTGTGATCTTATGGGAGGATGGAGTAGTTAGAACACTGGGATGTTATTTTTCACTGTGTTTTAAATTCGACGAGAATACTTTTGGCGTGTTGTAGTAAATTTGATGAGTGAACATATTTGACTAGTGGTAATAAGGCTGAAGGAGTAAGCTCCCCACTTCTGTGAGAATCTCCACTCTAGCTAAATTATAATTTTTTGGTATATCTGATTTACAAATTATTAAATATACTATTGATATTATAATAGCAATCCCAAAATTTGATATCGTGTCTCGCTCAGAGTACTCCAGGCCTTTCTATGGTGCCTTCCTACTTGATGAGCTTCAACGAGGACTCAATGCCATCTTCTTCCAAAATCATTTTTTCTTTGTGGTCACTACCCTAGGTCAGAGACACCATCATAGAGGCCAACAATGTTGTAGCGTCGGTTTTCTCTCACAATACGTTCCCAAGTGAGGTTGACCAAAGGATTGTTCCCGGTGCCTTGGGTTTGGATCATTGTTTCACTGGACAAATTGTGTACGGTCTACTAACACCTGCACAGATACAGAACACTTGTTGCGCAAAATGACTCTAGTGTATCCAAGCGGTACTTATAAATCGCTAGTCAACGAGTAGTCGTTAGATATTCTTAACCAACAACGAGAAATGTCAAGTACATTGGTTGAACCCAACATAACTCAATTCGTTCAATTTATTTTATGACGACGCCTTGTACATTTTTATCAAACCTGCTCGTAAATAAAGTATATTGCAATAGTGTTGAAGTAAATTTAGTACAGCCTAAATACGACGTTTTTTTATGGAATGTTTTGAAATTTTTGTATTATTAGATCTAATGTATTGTAATTTTACATTATTAAATTAATTTTAAAATTTTTTATTTTTAATTTTAATTTAATTAAAAAATTTTATATTTGAGTTTTAATGACTCAATTGCATTCAAATTCTAAAATTAATTTGTTTGATATTTTTGAGAGGCGTCGCAAGTTTTCAGTATACCATGGGGAGTTCAACAAAATTTAGTTTCTTTTATAATGTTTTTTTTTTAATTATTTTTTATTCCAAATTATTTATATAAATATATTTGATCAAATCTAATTCTTAGGGGACAACACAATCGGTGATGGTCATGAAAATAAAGTGTTATGGGAGAGGAGGTTCAAATTTCAACCCCCTTTAGTTGCTTGTGACTATGGAAGGGGAAACGTAGGCACCTAGAGGTTACAATGGTAATAGTTGTAATCGATTACATGTCTTGTAATTACAACACCAACCTAGTTGTCGATTCTTCTTGGTACAAATTATGACTTTGATTAGGGTCCATTTTGGCTTTTTAATTAAATGCTTTGAAAATTCTAAATTTCAAATTTAAATGTATTATAAGTTTATGCTATTTATTTTCATTAGGGTGAATCATATTACCTCATAAAACTGAAATTTACAAAGTGAGTTGCAAAAAATCAAGTTAATATCACTAGGGAGACCTAATCATATTTAAAAATACACTCTTCTTTGGGAGGAGAGGGACAATTGTGTTCTAAAATATGCAAAATTGACCAAACTAAGACTTAAACATTGGCCTATATGGCATTGTACATAACCATTTGTAAACAATAATTTCGAAAACCGTAAACATCTCACACCTAAGACGAGGGGTTTGAATCTAAGACTACAACTTGGATGGGTGATTTGGGGTCCTTTTATGTTCCTCTTGTGGCTAGAGGAATGTTGAGATGTTCAATCCTCTCCATTCTTTGATCCAAATCCCTCATGTGCTTGTGTAGGTGTTCAAGAGAGTGAAGGATATTTGTGTGATTTTCATGTTGTTCCAATATAATCTATCCTAGTAAAACTTCATCTGCCAATAAAGATCCACAATTTACATGTATTGATTAAACTATCCCCCAATGTGCCTTCTATCTAGTTTCTAATAAACCCATTTTATTAGAACCTATGTGTCATAAAGGGAAATACTTTTAGATGATGCTTCCTCGTCAGCCTGGGTGAGTTCCTCTTGTATGTTGCATAACATGAGCTCTTGGTATCGTGAGGCAAATTCCTTAAGCTAGTGGTGCACACATATATGATTTCTTTGGGCTCGCTCTTGTAGTAAGTGGCCCCTCTTCTAATACATGCTTGTTGGTGCGACTTTGGGAGCATAATAATTAAATGTAGGAATATAAATGGTGATAAAGCCCAACCCTGGTGAATAGTGGAGCAAGGATGGTGCCCTGATAATAGATATACCACTACAAGGAAGAAAAGAATTAAGGATCATTGGGATAGCCAAGCGAGACTCTAGGGAAACTAGAAGCACAAGAGAGGGAGGTGTAGCATTAGAATCCCCTAACCACTAATTTCCTACCGAATGCAAAATAGTAAAGTTGTTAAAAACCCACCAAGGTAACAATCCTTGCAAAACTAGAGGGTTGATATAAAGGAATGGAATTACCATTGTTGGATGGGTAAGAGAGGCAGGAATGTTAAATATATAAGTGTGAAACTTACAAAGAAATATTAAGGCAGAGACTTACCAAAATAATAGGGAGAGAACATAAAAGAAAAAACTTAGATTTTCGACATCGCCCAGACAACATATTTTCACCATATAAACTATCTAAATTAATTGATACAATGTAATTAGTGGATAAAACACATTATTACCATTTTGTAGCTAGTGTCGTATGGCTCAGAAGAAAACACCATTCACATCCTAATGGAGTTACAATTGGGGGATTCATTGCAAAGCATTGAAAATCCTTTCATGTTTGCTACTTTTTCCTCGCCCCTTCGCCCTTGTCTTGCATTATAGACTTCTCCTTCATCGTTTGCTTATCTATACTTGAATTTGGGGTTTCTGCATTCCATAGCTGCAAATTTAGTAACAGGAGAGGGGTATTAACCACCTCTGCCATCACACGGATGAATTTCTTGAGCACAACATCCTTTGTTCGTTGTCATCTCCTCGCCATCGTAAATCCTTTCATAATTATTTAGCCTATTGTTGCATTTAACATTATAGGGGGCATGTTGCCACATACCCCAATTCCTTAGCCAAATGGAGTGGTGGCAACCTGTCCCCCCTTAGCCCGAGCCACCACCCCCTTCTGCCCCCTTGAATCTCGATAGTCACCCCATCGGGGGTATTATAAGTTTTTATTACATATTGTTTTTGTGTTGAATTCAATTTAATATGACTTTTATTAAGATCCATGTTGGTTTTCTAATGAAAATGTTATGGAATTTCTATATTAAAAATTCAAATATATTATCAATTTATATTAGTAAACTAATTATTAAATATAATTTTTATTAGTTGTAATTTAATTGTTCTATGTTTTAAAGGCTTTTTTGGGCATATTTTTTGGTTAGATTCGTTCAAAAAAAAAATGGAATCACAAATTTAACTAAAATCTTTGCACAATCCAAATTCCCCAAGAGCATTTTAGAGGGTTGAATCCATTTATGCATTTGAAAACTCATGTAAAAAAAAAATCATAATTGGACCAAAAATTGTCCACTAAATTCCAACTCAAAACTTTGAAACATAGAATAGTTAAACAACTCTTTTTTATTACATATTATTTTAAAATATATTACAATTTTGTGTAAAAGGATCTTAGTTCGAGTGGTTTGGTGAACAGTTGTTTCCTTAGTGTTGATAGGGTTGAATGCATCTCTTACAGCCTTAAGGGGATCTATTTGGTACAAGGTCCCAACTACGCTTCACATTGTTTGGGATGAGAGTCACATTTGGTTGTGTGGATCAATTGCCATCTTATGCTTTTGCACATGTTAAATGATATATGAAAGGGAGACCTAAATTAAATTGTTGATTGAATGCATGCAAAATTAGCTTTAATGAAAAAACTTTAAACGAATTTGTACAAGGAATGCTACAGAAGATTTATAATAACATGTATCTCAAAGAAAGATGATATCAATATCTAATTAATATACATGACAATTAAAAGTATACTAGTTATTAATTGTGAAATAGATTACAATCAACAACTAGCATAAACATATGCAAAGATCAGCAAGAAATTCTTAGAATGATAAGAGTTTACAACTAATAAAATAGCTTATTAACTTGCCACAAATATGATAAAAATTCCTTGACATGGCTCTTTAGGTTTCTAAATATTATAGTTGAACATTCAATGCCAATTCCTGAAGTGTCTTCAAAAGTCCTAATACTAGGAATGCATAAAGTTTAAAACTAGTCCCCATGGTGTTTACAAGATTTCCCTTTCATAAGTTCTCTAAAAGTCCAAAAACTAAGATCCCTTCCTCCTTACTAGAGAGTTATATTTATGAAAAAGTGAGGTGACTCTTCACCTACCCTCATTTCTAATATCTTATTCACTTTATTTTCTAATTTTGTTTTATATTTACATAATTGCATTAAATTTCTAAAATAACCTTTTGAATAAATTAAACTTCTAACTTGGCCCCAACCCCAAAATTGATGAGGCTCCCACATGGACTTGTAATTATTGGTTCAAATGAGTGTGCCAAGCCTTTTATTTTGTTGTAATAGATGGAACTTTTCTCAAAATTAAGAATGCATTTATGACTTCATATTCACATGTATTTGGTACTATTATCTCCAAGACAACTTAGAAATGGTGAAATAACTAAGTGAGCAACGTATGCAGCTTAGTTGGATCCATAAGATGTTATGTCAATGCTTCTTTGGTCAACTTCGTATCCTTTTCCATGAATGTTAGCTATCATGCAAGAATCATTCAGAGTTCTATAGACTTTGAGACACAACATAATATATGCCAAACAAAGGCTTTAGAGACTTGAGAAACCAACTCGTATTCTATTTTATAAATTCTCCATTAATCAGTCAATCTAATGGCAATTAAAAGAAAACCCTAAGTTCTGGTCAGTAGAATTTTTTAACTATGTCTCCTCTTCTAATCTTAGCAGCGTCTATGTGAAGCCTATCTCTATTGTCTAAGTGATAAATGTGTTAGAAACCCTAGTGATCTCTACAATTTCAAAGCAAGAGAATAACAAAGATCCTACTCCCAACTCCTCTTTTGGCCTAAGCAGTGCTTATGTGAAACCTATCTCGGTAAGACAGGGGACAAAGGAATGCAGGTCTCTTCGAAAACTATGGAAACACAAGGTAAGTAAGGCTTCAAATGACTAAGTGAAAATAATCGTGCTAGACTACCCAATCTACACAAATTGCAGAAAGACCAAAGCATAATTGAAATAGCTAGATGAAACATTCAAGCCTTGTCCGTCGAGGGTGCAAAGACATAAATCTTATGTGTTCATTTTTATTATATTAAACTATATCCAGGAAAAACTACCTATGTTCCAAACTGTTGAATATATATATATATATGAGAACCAAACATTCCTTGACCAAAGGTTAGAAAGAATGTAATCACTGCATATTCTATTTTATAAGATAGTAAAAGAAATTCTTCAACACAAACTCCCATATTATCTGAACTTGCACAATTATGTGTTAAAAAGGACTCAACATTATGTACTAAAGGAACCAAATCATATATCAACTATGTTGCACTGACTGTGGGGGTGGGGGGTATGGGAGGAGGGGAAGACGACTTTCCGGGAGCGCTAAAGTCCACCCCTAAATTCTTTGGGGATGACAGGTTGGGGATAGCAAGTGTAACAACTAATTTCTATATTTATTGAAAAATAATAATTAAAATAAAATTTTGTAATTCAACATAAACATGAATGATAAATAAAAATATAAAATTAGAACTATTACTAATTTTGAAATTCAAATTGAAAAATAAAATACTATTACCAATGTTATCTAATCATCATTGTGCATTGCAAATACAAATCTCGTCATCTTTTCCCATTGTCAAGAATTTTAGAAGTACTATTAGTCTATTACAACCTACAATCTATTATTATCGACATAGTCATTTTATGATGCATGATGAATCATTTCAAAATTTAAATAGTAACTAAAGCCTAAAAGTAAAATTTAATAAAACTGTAAACATGAACAAGTCACTGAAATTTAATTATAAATCTGAAATTAAGAGTCTAGAAAACCATGGATTATAAATTTAAAAATTATAGACTATAGTTCAAAATGGAAAAATAATACGTAGTCACTACTATAGGTGCCAAATGGAAAAATCAAAACATCTCAAGACAACAAAAAAGGAAGTATGCATCAATATCCATAGTAGCGTGAAGGTTGAAGCTACTAAGAAATTCATAGCTTATGCATCAAGGCTATCCACAAATGCTTCAGCCTCACTTCTTCTCTTCTATCATCATCAATGCTTTGCAACTGCAACTCAATGTCATATAATGCTACATTAACCAATATTGTATGGATAGATGGCCCATCATCATCATCATCATCAATCTGGGAAGCATCCTCAGGATCTACATCCTACTGTGCTACAGGTCCCTGTAAATACTTTGGTACCTTCCTTGTAAGAATGTGAATATTGTTGTGCATATAAACTAGTTTCTCCACTCCTTTAGAGGTAAGCCTTTTTTTAATAGAATGGATAAAACTATATGTAGACCAATTCCTTTCTACATCCAAATAACTAGCAACATGAGATAGTAAATGCGGAGCAAGAGTGCCTATTTCTGGTGCATTGTCCCCATACATCCTCCATCATCCACTAGGACTTCTTTGTATCATACTCAACAAATCTTCCTTTGCAAAATTAGATAAAGTGGGGCTACTAAGCAAAGCAAAATCAAGAAACTATTCCCAAAATATGGTTTCTTGCTCTGGTGTATATCTTTCCTGTGGCATCAATAAACCCTTATTTCACTTTAAGGCCATCTATTGGTGAAACTTTGCCTTCCCTCTCCAATTATCACTTTGGATTAAGTGCATAAGTGTCCATATCAAGAGGTGTATTTAACTTGTTCCATCTCTTTTCTATCAACTCTTGGATATCATTAAATAACCCCAAAGAGGGTTGCCTTTAATGAATGATGAACTTGATCTTTCCAGTTATATTATCAATTGACTCATATATTTCCCTAAGGAGAGGGAAATTTGAATATGCATACCTAATTAGCTCCACTATTGGAGCAATGAAATATATAATTTGTTTCGCATCAACGAACCAACCATTATTCAACACCAAGTGCCTTATCTGCTTTCCCTTGATCTATTTTGCATTGTCCCCATGCAAACCACTCAGAACTTATAATAGTGACCTTTATGGCATGGTGCAACATACAGTTAAGAAGGATATAGTAGGTGGCATACCTTGTATATGTTGGTTTCAAGAACTCCTTTTTTTGCATAAATTTTATAAATAGCTAGAGAGGCATGGTGGTTGCAAATGAAGATTCTCGCCTCCCTTGCATCCAAAATAATGCAGGTGATCCAAAAAAAATTATCAATGTCTCTAGTGCATTGTTTAAAGAATTCACACAATAATGAATCCAAAATATATGCTTGTACCTACTTTGAATCGTCAAATCTACAAACCTATCTATGATAACTTGAACTATGTTTGTAGGACCAGTCTCCTCAATTTCATTCTTTAATACCTCATATTGAAAGGATGCATCCTTCATCTTTTGGTACAATCAATTTCCCTTAAGAAATATGGTACAATTGGAGAGGTGACAATGATGTTCAACAAATCTCTTGTGGCCTCAAGATGCTAGCCATTGAGAATTTTCTACAACATCCTCTTTTGGGGTCCATAACAAGTGGGCTTTGATCTTCCAAATAGCATATCTATCAAACCGTAAAGAGCCACAAAGTTTGCCACATATCGTTGGAATCAGTACGTTGAGCAGCATGCAGTGATAGTGGTATTATGAACAAATCCAATGGTAGAGTAATGGATTTTGGAGATATGGTTTGAACAACATAAAGTTTGGTACTCAAGAATAGTGATTTTGGAGGGTTCAAATTATTGTTACAGGGCAACATGAAGAACCTTAAATCTGTCAACTGAGTGTTAGTTATAAGCCATAGATCAGTCAAATTTTTTACTGTGGTTGGGGAGTCTTGGAGGCCCTAAGGAGAGTGACAATAGGGTTGATTTGTCACAGTATGAGGAAATATCTATTATGCCCTAGGAGAAAAATTCTAGAGAAGCTAGAATGTTGACAAGTAAGCAACCTGGATGACCTCAAGTACAATTTTCATGAAAGGAGCTAATGAACTGTTAGGAGGTAGAGTTGTGGAGACCTAGTTCAGTGAATGCAAGGAGGAAAATCATTATAAGAGGGCAGATCCAAAAGACCCGATTAGCAAACTTCTTAGTGGAGCAAGAGGGGTGCTAGCATTGATAGTGGTAGTTTAGTCAGCTAAATATGCAATAGTAGTGATCAACAGATTGGGAAGCAAGAGGAACCTCCATGTGTGTTCAAGGTACATGGACTGAAAGGGTTGTGGAGCGCCACATCAGCAAGTAGCTCAAGTGTACTTTTTTTCAGGGTAGATTGGTAATAATAGTTGTTGATACCAAGCCCTAGTATTTTCCTTGTATTAGGGCTATATGTAAAGGCCATGATCCCTGGTACTATATCCCTAAGACTGTTGTTTTATAGTTTGTAATATAATAAGTATTGGGTATAAAAATTTAAAATTGTCATGCACACTAGTTGATTCAACGATGTTTGTTATTCTGATGTGTGAAGTAGACGTTTTGTGGAATTTTAGTGTGTTTATGATCGTGGTTGTAGACATAGACAAAATTCTTGAGTGCCATGGAAAAATCAACAGAATATGTTACCTGTTTCAGGTCATTTTCCTTTCTTTTATTGTAATCGATTGCTAACCATCCCTTTCCTTCCTTCGTTGCATCCTGTAACAAATGTGACTCAGTCACTTACTAAAGTGACAACCTTTCCCTTCCTCACACCACTACTACACACGCTTTCTCCCTTCCTCCCTTCACCATCTCACTTCCTCCCTTTGTCGTTGTTGCTACACCATCTCAACTATCAACTTTTCCCACCAGTAGTCTTGACTCTCTTACCTTCGCCACTGTGAGTGGAGTGTATGGTGAGTGGTAGTATGCGGGTAGGATATATTTATGGTTTAGGAAGTTAGTTCAATACCCACAGCCCTAACACAGGGGAGTTAAAACATAAACAACCGACAAAGATTCCTTGCTACAGTGATCCTGTGGGTCTCTGGACTAGATATTATATAACTTTATACATGTGTATTTATGAAATATCGACACCAGGATAATCATAATGTTGACACGCATAGAAATAGTAGAAACAAATTATATTAGTGAAATAATTTGTCTCAGATATAGAACAACTTGTATATAATCTTGTATTATTCAAATAAACAAAATCGAAAAGTATCCTCTGTAACATATAAGAATTTACCTCTAAATCCTTATTAAACCACTAGGGATAACACATGCATACAAAAGAGGGAATCAAGATTAAAATCATTCAAAGAGAAATTGAGAACCAGAAAATATGTTATGTATTTTATCTCTATTCTAAACAATATGGGACAAGATAATGTCCTCTTAAAAGAAATACAAATATATAAATATTCATTTTATTACGTAGTGATAAAATCGAACCCCTACATGTGTACAATATGAGACATGGTAACTAAGACAGTTAACTAAACATTTATAATTACAAAAAGAGGAATACTCAGTCCTCATGGAGTCCCAAGAGGTTAGGTTGATACAAAACAAAATTTAATTACCAATAAGCTCAGACAGTTGTTTTTTATAACGTTTAAAGGGAGGCTTATAGCCTTATAAAATTTGGGGTTTTTCCATTTTGAGTAATTTTACATTACGGCCACCAGGACAGGCCTTAATGCTGGAAAAATCTTAAGTAAATAAAAATAAATTACACAATGTTCATGGTCATTGGGAGACCAAAAGTACAACGTGCCATGCATTCGCAAAGACGTTGTAAGTACTTGTTGCTATGCCAAAGAATTCAATGGATGCAAAACCCCAAAGTTCTATTCAAAGACTAATATAATGGACCAATGTCGAGTATTCCTACATCTTGTTGAACAAAGAGAAATAAATATTCTGAAATTAACAAAATCCTAGTTAATGAGAGAGACCATGTAGTAAGGTTTTCGCTTATACCCGCACTTAATGTCGAGGAGACAACATCATATTTTTCCAAGGTAGAAAACATACAGAGGTGACTAAAAAATTCTTCATTGGAGACCTCTACTTAAAAATCCAAATAAAAGCTTTGAGAGATGAATTTTCTCAAAGAACAGGGTAGGATTTCAAGTAGTTAGTTACCTCGAAGATTTGGTTTTCAGTGGGTTTCCATTATAGTGGAAATAGTCGAACAACAAACCCTGAGACCGTATCATTTGTAGGTTTTAACCCCATACAGAAATTACCTACACACAAATTTTAAAAACATAAAATAAACAATGGCGAGAACATAAAACATAAAACATATATACACAGAGATTTTCCCTTGCATCCCAAAACCGGGACTACTAGATTGATTTTTCATTATAGTCCTTTCAATGTCACAATACATATATATACAAGTTGAAGCATCCATAAACCCCAATCCATTAACCCTGGATTAGAACATAACCCTAGTTCCCTTGACCGGATCTACAAAAATACCATGGACAGAAAACCATCATGCCCAAAACCATGTGCAAAATCCATGCACAAAACCATGGGTAGGTTTGCCACCTAATATAACCATAGTTCCCTTTACCCAACATCATCGTATGGTTCCTGTATCATCGACCTATTCATCCAAAGATGCCCTTCACCACCAACTAACTACCTCATTCATTCACTATTGTAGATGAAGACTCTCAATACCTGGTACTTCAAGCTAGAATTTCGTGTTCCAAAATAGTCTTTAGGATAATGTTCTATCAAGCAAGATTCTTTGAAACCAGTGACTCTAATTTTTCAAAATGAGTGCACAGATTAGGGTACGACTACTAAGACTATGTTGGTGTAGTTGTGCTTCATAATACATAACCTCAACGATTCAAAAGAAATAAATCCCCTATTAAGCTCTTATTCATAACCAAAATAAAAATCATAGATCGCATTGATGTGCTTCAAAAGTAATACTTGTAGGTTTAGAGCAATCACTAGTCTGCCTATAAAATCAAGCATGTCTCATATTCAAAACAATCTGCAATAATGTGATAAAACCTACAAACATATATTCACAAACTAGATCTGCAAATTTTGTGTTAATCTTCATAATAATGAACTATTTCACCTTTAGAAACTTTGTATCATGTGCTCAAGAAGACCTAAACCATACTTTTTTTAATTTTGAATACAAGTGCGAGCTTTAGTTCAAGGGTCAAAATGAAAGTGGGTCTAGTGTTAAGAATAGGGTAGAATTATTAAATAAAACATATGCAATGGAAAGCTTATGATAACAACTATAAGGTTTATGTATATACAAATGCATATAACTATAATCCCAAATATATATTTAAATTGTTTTTTTTAACTACAAAACATTATTTTTTTGTTATTCCATTACATAATAATAAAAAGTACATTTCCTTGTCAAAGCATGACTTTTCAGCTATTACAAAGGACCGCAATTGTTAACAACATAATCTAAAAAAGAGGACTGCCTGAGTAACATTTTCAGCTAATACCTAAACGCTTGTAAAAGCATACAACCCTTAAAACAAAGTTACATAAATGTTTGAGCTATACAAAAATTACATCTTACCCATGGGTGTTAGATGATCATAGAATAAAATTTGAATATGTTGAAAAGTAAACAAGTTATATACAATATGTTACAACACATAAATTTTCAATTAAGATTTCAAAAGGAAAAAATGGAACCTATAACCTTGTTTGAAAAGTGAGCAAGTTATATACAATATGTTCTAGAACATAAATTTTAGTCGATATAAAAAATAAAAAATAAAAAAAAAAATAAAAAATAAAAAATAAAAAAAAATTATAGCTACCACAGAAGTTGTTGGAAAAAATTAATGCATGAAGGTTATAGGGATGGTTTGATCTCCTTGCAATTTGTTGATCCTCATATAAAATGTGTCCAAGGTGTATATAGATGTGTAGGCATGAGAGCCATGTATTCTTAGAACCAACAAGAAAGTAAATTTGAGTGCCATGTTGAGGGTGGAAAAACAATTATCATTAGAACATGTACAGTGAGGAAAAAATAAGTGAACACATATGCACATATATGTACATAATCAATTAAACAAAAATGCAAGGATTTTGAAAAGATACAATTTTGACAATTAAAGTTTCCATGGTAAGTGATAAGGGTACAAAATATCCTTGACACATTAGAACAAAAAGATACAATTCTGACAATTAAAGTTGGTGTAACCCAGCCCAATGGCCCACACTTTACACGCTGGAAAGGGTATACGTGGCAATAAAAATCTTCAGTTGCCCTGTGTAGTGATTATCCGCGGGATTTTTATGTTAGGTTGGTGGCTAGAGTTAATACTCGCACTAAATGCACTGTCATCCCGCCTCAAACCTGCCTCCGCTCGCTCTTCGTGCCATAACCCTGGTCCTTGTGGTGGTTCTGGATTATTCTTCCGCTTCCTTTGCGCTGAGAGTTCTTGGTTGAGGGTTTCTTGGGTTCCTTCTATGGAACGATGTCGGCTCTGTTAAGTTTGGTATGTGCAACCTTCTGCTTATGACAAATCTCGAAATCTTCTCTGTTTAACCTGCTTGTAACTGTAAGGAAAATGATGTTCAGAAATGGTGGTTGTTCGGCTCTGATCCGGGGTTTGAAACTGGTAAGTTTAACTTTTCATTCCCCTTATGCATGCGCGTGTTTTGTAATATATTCTCAACGTTTGTTTGCTGGTTGTAACTTATTGTTGGTCTGTGAGCGCGTCTTCCTAATTTTGGTCAAGGTTTTATGGTCGATTATGGATGGTACTGTGACTTTGTCGCAATTTTTGAATTCTTGTTATGCCTGGCTCGAGTCTGGTTCAATCTTTTCATTCATTGTTGTTCTCGGCTCTCATTATGCGGCACTGGTATTTGTCCTGAGCACAGGACCACCTTGGCGTTCGTTCGTCGTTGGGAACAGGTATTACCTCCTATCCTTGCTTCAATTTTTCTCGGCTTCTGTTATTGGGACTTACCCTCTTGGCTCCTTTGGTCTACATTCATTCAACTCCTTCAGGACGTCGCTATGGTTGATTCTGGCTTCGTTCACTCAGGTATTTTCTAGTCTGTTCATTTTCCGCACGTATTTGCACACTTGCTTGTAGGTTCTTCCCCTTGCCTTGTTCGTGACACAATCGTTCTGTTGGTTGCAGGTCGTTGTTGGCAACCTGGGTGTGCGAATCCTCCAGTCTTTAATTTATACAGTCTGTTTGTCTTTGGTAGGCCTGAATCCCAAATATTTTGTTTGTATTTTGCACGATAGGTGCCCACGGTCACTGTAGAGCTGTTCAGGTCCTTTGGTCGTTGAATGAAGTTTGTTATAGCTATGTTCCTTTCGGTCACTTGCTGTGTCAAGTTTGAAAAATGAAAGTCGTCGATGTTTGGTTTCGGTTAAACCCTAGTCCAGGGTTTTCTGGCTTGTAATGTTATTCCGGCCATGTGTCTTGTTATTACGCTATTTAGAAGAATGGACTTTTCCTTTTCATAAGATTGTTCTGGTTTTGAAATAGTTAAATTCATCAACGGTTCTTCAATTTTCTGGAAACGAAACTTATGAAAAATATGCAGCAACGTTACCTATGTTTGTGGTTGTTTTCCGCCTCTGTTCTGTGGTTTCTCTTCTGGTTTCAAATATGGTTAGTGGCTGACTCCTGTGCGCAAATTCTTTTTCTCGAACTTCTGGAGATTGTGTGTCTTGATCCTTGTTTGACTGTGTGCGAAATATGTATCCAATAATTGTATGCTTGTATTAAATATGTGACTGTATATTACATAGACATCGTCCAATGCTTACTGGTTGATTGTATGTTCGTGTTAGAATATATATAACAACATATCAACAGACATTCTTGGTGTCGTATTTTATCAAACTGTAAAGAAAAGTTTAGTTTGGGCAAACAGTAGGAAAATTATACAGATGGACAATAGTTTTGAATGCTTATGGCTTAATTGTCTTTATTTCTCTTCTTCTGTAATTGACTAAACTCCTCTCTGTTACATTTTGATTTGTTTATATCTCTCTATTTCAGTTGATTTTTGCAGTTAATCAAACTGTCATGGAATATGGTTACAAAAATATTGTTGTCGTTAATAACTGTATCTGCTTGACATTACAAGATTTGGAGGAACAGCTTGTCCTTACTCTCCTAATTCAACGTACTATTTCCTAGCTAATAACTAAGCTACAGTAATTCTAATTTAATTAAAAATGCCTGAATTCACTGACTCTGTAAAACAAGTAAAAAAAAAACTATCACAGTAAAAATTAAATAGTCCAATCGATCAATAGCCTGCGAACCTGGTTGAGATTTTGCCCAGTTACGGTGAGCTAGATGCTCCTACATCAGGCTCCCGGGGTAAAAAGAGATCATGACTCCGGTCCATGAGCTCCTCGACCAAAGTTCCTATTTGTCCAATCTGCTTGGCGTCAAGCCATGAGCTGTCCTCAATCGGACAGTTCTTCCACTTGACCAAGTACTGAAAATAATTTTTCCGCTGAGTACATCTAACTACCTGAGTTTCGAGGATGCCTTCGATCTCAGGGGGTTGGACATAAGGCATCTTTCTCTTCCAAGTTTCTCCGTCTTCCTGGGTATTCCGCGTGGATTGTCCGGGTCCATCTTTCTTTTCCTCTGCGAGATCGTCTGTGTACGGGAACAGGTCTGCTACATTGAAGATAGGTGAAATGCCTATTCCGGGTGGCAATTGTATCTCGTAGGCATTTGCCGAAAATTTTCGTAAGACTTTACAAGGTCCTATCTTTTTGTACTTTAGTTTATTGTATGTACCCTTAGGGAAACGTTCCTTACGCAAGTGTACAAGGACTTCGTCCCCCACCTCAAAATGAACTTCTCTCCTCTTTAGATCTGCATGTTGTTTATATTTTGAACTGATGTCCTGTAATTTTGCTTTCACCTGTTTGTGTAAATCTCTCATTGCATTAGCAAAATCTTCTCCATCCACACTCCGTCGTTCCTGTAAACCAAGATCCCGAAGCTCATGCACTCCACAAGGGTGCATGCCATATAGGATCTGAAAGGGACTGAGACCTGTGCTACGATTTGGCGAATCGTTGTAGGCAAACTCCGCTTGCGCCAGCACTCGATCCCACATCCGTGAATTTTCCCCGAATAAGCTGCGTAACAGGTTTCCCAAACTCCTGTTCACAACCTCTGTCTGCCCGTCGGTTTGCGAGTGATAAGCATAACTGTAACTTAATTGGGTGCTCATTTTTTTCCATAAGGTACGCCAAAAATGTCCCGTGAACTTCACGTCCCTGTCCGAAAGGATGGTTTTTGGTAACCCATGTAACCTGACAATCTCATTAAAAAATAGGTGGGCCACGTGAGTGGCGTCACTAGTTTTTCGGCAAGGTATAAAATGTGCCATTTTTTAGAAACGGTCCACCACTACCATCACTGAATCATATCCTTTCTGCGTTTTTGGCAGTCCTAAAACAAAATCTAGACTAACAGAATCCCATGGCCTGCCTGGAACAGGTAATGACGTATATAGTCCTGTGTTCTGGCTGTGTCCCTTCGCTAATTGACACACCTTACACTTAGTCACAAAACGTTGTACGTCTCGTCGCATTCTTGGCCAAAAATAGAAATGACTAAGTTGCTTCAGGGTCTTATCTATACCAAAGTGTCCAGCCAAACCCCCGCTGTGTTTTTCGCGAATAATATTATATTATTATCTCTCATGGAACAGTTGGGGATACACATTTGTCCTCCTTTAAATAGCAACTTCTCCTGTATATTTCAATCTAACCAAGGGCTATTACCCCTTATCAAAGGGTTCTGGCATGCCTCATAGGCTTCTCTAAAATTTGAATCTATTTGGTAAAGATCCCGTAAATGTTCAAAACCCAAAACCTGTACAGCACTCTCTTGCAAAAGTAGAGCCTTTCTACTTAATGCGTCGGCCACCTTGTTTGCTTGCCCACTAATATGTTTCAGCACAAAGTTAAAACTCTGTAAGTACTCCACCCATTTGGCATGTGTTATGGTTGAGTTTGTGCTGCTGCATTACATATTGCAACGCATAATTATTTGAAAACAGCACGAATTCGTTCCCTAATAAATAATGCCTCCAGTGTCTTAAAGCCTGCACCACTGCATAAAATTCTTTGTCATATGAGGAGTACTTCTGCCTACTCTCATTCAGTTTTTCGCTGAAAAATGCCACAGGCCTGTCCTCCTGACTGAGTACAGCCCCGATCGCTGTCCCGCTAGCGTCACAACGTACTTGAAATAATTTCTGAAAATCTGGTAGCCTAAGGACCAGTCTTTCAGTAATCTTTTTTTTCAACAATTGAAAACTCTTTTCTGCTGCTTCTGTCCATCGAAAAGCTTGGCTGGCCTTTTTGATGGTCTCTAACATAGGAGCACAAATCCCGCTAAAATTCTTAATAAACATTCTATAGAAACTTGCCAATCCGTGGAAACTACGTACCTCAAATAAATTTTTCGGTGACGGCCAATTTACTATTGTTGTTACCTTTTCCGGATCCATCTTTAGTTCGTTTTCTGCTACCACAAATCCCAAATAAATTAGTTCCCTCTGCAGAAAAGTACATTTCTTCAAGTTTATTAGTAGTTTGTTCTGATGTAGCTTCTCCAACACTTTGCGCACATGCCGGAAGTGTTCTTCTTTTGTCTTGTTGAAAATAAGGATGTCATCTAAATAAACTATCACAAATTTCCCAATATATTCCTTCAACATTTGATTCATGAGTCTCATGAATGTGCTAGGCGCATTGCTCAACCCGAATGGCATGAGTCTTCTGCCATCTCTTCTCATGTTTGAAGTAAAAGTTTGAAGGGGCCGTTAATTCTCTTCTTTTCTTCTTTTCCTTTAGAAATTTATTGGATAATGTCATTACTGGATCGAGGTCCGAATCTCTTGATGAAATCTCCTAGGTTTCTATCTTATCCAATATTTCACATTATATCTCCCCACCTTTTGCCTCCTTTTGAGATGGACTTCCCAAAAGATCAATAAAAGAAATTCCTTCATCCTGATTATGTTCTTCTATTTCCCCACCCTTTGAATCAACCTCTTTTTTCTTTTTAGCAGTGGATCTCTTTCACTTTGATAACCCTTTTTGTAGAGATTTCGGGGTCACATAGGGATTTACCTGAAACCCTCTTTATAGAGGCATTTGACCTCACATTCTTGGTCATTTTTCCAAGACTCATCCATAGAAAGTAGGCGAAAATCATTGTTATATTTTCTTCAAAATGAAGTAGCATATGCATGTGATACAAGAAGATTAATTTGTACCTTCCTTCACATGTACTATACTTTTGTAACACCAATAATTTTTTTCTTCACCCAACTCTTAGGAATTCCTTTTACCCAGTTTGGATCCTTGTGTTCTGATTTCAGGAATCGATTACAGAGGTTTTGTTGTATTGGATGGATTTTGAAATAACGTTCTCCATTTCTCAGGAACCTTGTAGCCTTAGCAGTTGTCTTTTCTGAAACTTTTAGCTTCAAATCACCAACTAGTGCCATTTTCCTATTGAAGCTCATAACAAATTGCATGGCTACAACATTATTATACCCGTGAAATTTCATGAAGAATCGGCTCCACCCTCCTTTCACTAATTTTTCTTTACAGTCTTAATATTCTATCATCTTCTCCAAGACTTGAAAAGAGGAGGGTTCATGCCTATCTACCCCCATTATAAAAATATGCAAGGACAAGAGATTATGAATTACACCCTTTCTATTGATTATTGTTGAGTGATTACAATTACTGTCAATTACTGCTTGAATGATATCCAAATTTCAATATTATGCCTCAATGTCAAAACATAAAATATTATTATTATACATGAGATATTATTATTATATATATGTACTATGTATTCCCATTGGAAATTGAAATTTCTATTTTATAGCTTGAAACTTAAAACATTAAATATGAATTTTATACCTCTACATATAGTTGTGGGTAACAATTGTGCCTTCCACATGGCCTTTTTTCACAAGCGTTGAAACTAAACCATCCTTGTTGTTGATTACTATTAAGCGATTCCATTTATTGTTGACCGATATCCACTAGAATTTTAATATTATGCCTCAAACATCAAAACCTGAAATATTATTATTATACATGAATAATTATTATTATTATATATGTGTATCGAGTCTTACCACTAGAAATTGAAATTTCCATTTGATAGCTTGAAACTTGAACTCAAAACATTAAATATCAATTTTATACCTCTGCATATGGTGGCCAAGTAACAATTGTGCCCTCTACACGGCCTTCTTCACAAGGGTTAAAAAAAAACCTAATTACACCCTTGTCGTTGATTACTGCTAAGTGATTGCAGTTATTGATTATTATTATTATTGTTGAGCGATATCCACTAGAATTTTAATAGTATCCCTCAAATGTCAAACCTAGAATATTACTACTATAATTATATTACATTAACAATATTTTCAAACCAAAAGATGATAACATCCCATATTTATAAAATGTAACTACGAATTTGTAATACATGTTATATATAATTTATCCAAAAGTTTAAGAAGACATGAGAAAGATTGTTTTGTAGTTTAGGGGAAAAGCATGGTTAACCTTTTATAGTTTAGGAAACCAAAATTTTGAAATGCAAAATACTAGGATTAGGGCTTTATTCTTTAAGAAAGAATAGGAATACACTTTTAGTTAACTTTATTGTTTAAAAAAGAATAGGAATAATTATATTAGGGGTTTATGATTTAAAGAAATAATAGGAAAAAAATAGTTTACATCATTAAGTTTAGAATATTAAGGCTTTATAGTTTATCGTCTGATCTCTTGTTTCCTCGTTTTCTTGAATGTCTGCGAGAGTAGTAGGGGTAGAGTGCATTTTTGTCTTTTCTCGAGAAAACGCCTTACCACATCATGGGGCTTCATTGTGTATGAAATTACACAAGGGAGGGCATCTGTAAAGTGTTCAAAAGTATGGGATTCTGCAATAGCAGTAGTATCGAATTGCACATTCAGCAATAAATTTTTTTCTTTGATGATCATGGTTTGATTTGTTCATATCTCTTTGGGCACAATTACTCCTCATAGTTATTGGTGTTTTTCATATGTGATTGGATAGTTGTGTAGAATAGAAAATATTTTTTTTAGAAAGTAAGATTTTGCATTTGTCTGATCTTTAAATTTTATATTGGTTAGTGCCTCTATGTTAGGACTAAAACGAGAGTGATTTCTTATTTTTTCTTTCTTATCATAAATCGGATGCCGCAAAATGCATAAGGATTACAATGGAAACATATTTTCCTTTGTTTAGATGGTTGTTTTTTTACGTTTGTATAGATGGATAATACAATTTTATCTTCTTGGTGAACAAGTACTTATGGACTCATCAAGAAAGTGATGTGTTTTACTTACCATGATAAAATAATTGCAAACTTGAGGTTTTTTTATATAAAGAGGGAATCATCAAATTAGACTAATATTATAAAAGATATTATATTTCTCCAATATATATATATTAAATATATATATATATAATATATAATGTTATATTATATATATAATGTATATATATATAGTAAGAAGAAGAGGCTTTGACTATTGTTAGATTTGAAAAATGTTTGTCCACAATGTTTGTTAAATAAAATATGCATTTAAAAACATTTCATTTCCTATTTTATATGAGAAATTAGTTTTCCGCGGCAGAAATTAATCAGATCTCTAAGCTTCAAGTCAAGGTCACGAAGCTGGGATAGATCAGTAGTAATGAGAAGGAAGGGTTTGTACGAATGGTTTCTGCTACCTCAGTGGTGAAGAAGAGAATATTGAATGGGAAAAAATAAAGACCCTAACTGATGAGGTTGTGGTTCCCTACAATAAGTTGGCAGCTTTGGGAGAAGAATACATAGGATTGTCTGTGACTTTACCATTTTTTCATGATGTCAAGCTTCGCTTTTCAGCCTTGCACTCTAATTTGGTAAGATCTCTCAAGGTTTTCGTGACCACAAGGTTATCTATTGTAGTACAACCTGTCGAATTTTGGATCATAGTTGCGATCTCTAACAATGAGGAGACTGGAATGATATGTCAAACACTAAATTTTCACTTCGACAAGTCTTATTTAGGTTTCCTTCCTTTTGGAAACGCAAATGGGCAATGGATTTTGTCTTAGGTTTTTTATAGTGAGGTCTGCCAAAACCTCATCTTGAAGCAGGCATTGGAAATACCAGCGGCTCCATGTCGTATTCACACTCAATTTATAACACGCATAAGTTATCAAGATCCATGTCTTATTACATCGTGGTGAGTTCTCTCTTTTAAGATTTGAACCCAAGTAAAGCTTCTAGCTTGTATCTAGATAGAAGTTGGATTGGATTGGCAGGATCTGAATCAAATACTCTCCAGACCTACATTTCGGGCTTTGATATGCCCATATCAGAGTCATGGGGCCTCAAATCTGAACTATAAGGAAGTCTCTCAATTTTTTTTTAAGATTTTAAGAGGAAAATCTCTCAAAATGGAGAGACAAAGACCAAATGAAAGACAAGTAGAAGGAAGATCACAGGGTGCAAATCCAAATTTGGAGGAATTGTATCAAGTTTTTATCAAAACCATTACTGGAAAATTGATCCTACTAAGGGTTCAGTGAATGGATCTAATGACAGATCTAAAGCAGAGTGCCTAAAATATCACAGGTATTCTTGCTTCATTACAAGTCTTATTTTTTCAAGAAAAGTGTTGCAGGATATGGGCCATTTGAAATATTATTGGATTCAAAGGAATTATACCATTATCCTAAATTTAAGACTGCAAGGTGGTGCCCCAAGAGAGAGATTTCCACCTGGATCATCTTCGATTGGGAAGGGTCTAACCTCATTCAAGATGCATTGAGAGGGAATGTTGCCACACAAGACAAACAAAAGCCAAATCTAACAATCCCAGGTCCGTACATTGTAGAGAAGATGGATAAAGTCTCACACTTGTCCATAGAATTACCGAAATTAAGTGGTATTTTCATTATTTTGCAAGAAAAATCTATCATATGTCGATTAATGGTTTTTGGCCCAAATCTAAAGATCTAAATGAGTGGATATACCTCAATTGGACCAAAGATTATGACATTTATCTGTGTGCAAAATATTTTTTGTGGTTCAGTTTGATAATTAGAGAGACTTTTGATTATGTCATAAATTAAGGACCATGGTTTTGGGGAAGGGCGGGTCTCTTTGTAACCCCATGGTTTCCTAGTTTTTATGCCAACTCAATGATGGTTACAAAAATGTTAGTTTGGGTAAGGCTACATAATCTTCCACTCACCTTTTGGCACCACCGGGTCATAGAAGGCATTGGGAACTCTTTGGGAAGGTTCCTAAAGATGGATCGAGAAAGAATGGACAAAGATATCTTCACTTTTGCACACATATGTGTGGAGATGGATTTAAACAAAGGCCTTCCTGATCATATTCTATTAACACATCAAGACTTCAAGTGGACACAGTGGTTAGATTTTGAAAATATCGCCTTTAGATGTCGAATTTTCCATCAAACAAGGCACTTGCAGAACACATGCAATCAAGAAAACAAAAGGACAAATAAAAGATTGCAAAAGCAAAAAGGATGGAAATTCCCAGAACCTCCCTCTTCAAATAATAAGGATGAAGAAATGGATGAGACCCAGCAACATCCAAAGACACAAAATCAACAAAGTTCTCAAAAGGAGGGAGAAGAGAAACAAAAGGATCATTTCAAATAGGCAGGTATTCCCAATAACTCGGTAGTGATTTTGATCCATGAGAACCAACACGAGGACAAGAGAAATAATCAAGGCTCAGGTGGAGAAAAGAGATCTCATGTTTCTAAGAGCTCAGATTCAGATAAAGAAGCCCCAAATCTTCCTGGAAATAAAGAGTTGGCAATTGTTTCAACTACTCCATCACTTGGGGTTTAGAAAAAAGTCTAAATGAAAAAAGGCATTCTAAAGGCAAAAAAGTCTTAAAAAAAAAAAGGAAAAACTCATAATGTAAATAGTGGCACATTCTTCCATTTTTGCTCACACAGAGCTTCTCTCGAGTCTTTCAATCTCAAAATCATTCTTCCTTTTTTTCTCACATAGAGATTCTCTCGAGTCTTTCAACCTCAAAATACCTCTTGCTCGATTACGTAATAGAAATATTTTCATAGAAACCGTGGTAGTTTTAAGTTTTCTTATCTACATTCATGCATATTACGTATATTATATTGTTGGATCTTGTGTTGCACCATTAACCAATCTTTTTACGATTAAACCCCAAATATCTAAATACTTAGTGGAACCTCAAATTCCACTAACTTGACACTTATCTCAATTTATTGTATATACGATCTAGGGTTGGTGATTAAGGACATCGACAAAATGCTGTAGGCATCATTGGGAATCGGATGAGTGGGTGTTCCCTTTATATTGCAATTTAGTCCACAACAGACTAAACCTATTGACGTAAGCTCATTGTAACCTTTCACATAAGGTAACACTCGTCTCTCATCTCTGTTAGCCAAAAGATCTTGACAAATGAGAATGTGGGATCGAGGTGATATTGTTCTAGAGAATGAATAAACATGTAAACTTGGGATTCATAAGCTAATAGACAACCTCTCTTTGATGGACAAATTCATGGCCACATTAATTAAGACACTGGTGTATTAAATCCAATGTAGGTATTGAGTTGTTGTAGCTTTATGATCAAACTAACATCCAATCCAAAGGCTCGTAAAAAAAACATTGGAAAGTGGTGAACTTATTTGATGTTGTGGCATATAACAAAACTCAAGAACAGAGAATTTTTTGCCCTGGTATCGAAAGGTATAGGTCTAAGACTCAATTTATAATAAAACTTTTCAATCTTGGGGGTCGAGAACTCAACAGATGGGAATTTGTTCACAGATAAATTCACGTCACCATCTAATGAGAAAACCTCAAAAAGACTTAGATTCCTGAGTTTTTCGTGTTATTACAGTTTCTAATCCATTGGTGGAATTCAATCTAGATAACCTTACACTTAATATACACATGGCTAACTGATAATTTTGATAATGGTCTTCCCTGGAGTCTTTCAGACTTTGAAAAAATGGAATGTACAAAGATTAAGAACTTCATATATTTTACCCAATTCTATCCTCAACGAGATTATACTGGTGTTGTTCTCATAACAAAGAATGTTGAATATATGCACATAATTCTCGTTGGTTCAAAACAAATCTTTATTTAGATTAGAAAATCAATACGCTCTCTATAATTATATTAACTTAAATTAAATTAAGTGAACCCACCTTGTTTAGTAAATGTGATGAGACCTAACTTAGACGGGGTTAGAGGCCCTGCAAGCCATGAAACTTGGGGAACCTTTTATCGCGTAGTCCTTAGTAGACCACTCAATTACAGGGCCAATGAAAGTAGCCAAGCTACAAGCGGTCCCATCAGAAGATGACCATGATAGACAAAAACATTCTTGTCAATTATGGTTACCGCTACCACCCACCAACATATTTCTAAGGGTTGTGACGATTGCTAGGTGGCGAGTGGTCCTATCGCTAAAGAAACCCAAGAGTTTGAAAAATCCCTTGAAATTTAATGAATTTTTATATAAAACCTTTGGACTTTAGCCTAGCCGGGTAGAGCTAAGGAAAAGATCTTGGGATTTTTGTTGAAGAAAAACACTAAGAACAAGGGGGAGAAAGAGGCACCCACCATGTCCCATGGAGTGTGTTCACGAGAGTACAACCCCAAAATTTCTTAGGTGTAAGCATTAAGTGAAACACTTAGTATGATTTGGTGGCATGACCAACACCCAATTCAATAGGCATATGCCTATTTTTGGATCAGGAGATGGCTTTTAGATCGACACTCGTGCTTAAATAAACTCTTGAGAACGTGAATGATCCTAAGGCTTCGAGATCAAGTGATTATTTAACAAATGATTGGGAATTCACCATTTGTCCGTTCTGTCACTTAAAAGATGAGATTTTTAAGTTTTGGAATAACACTTTGTGGTGATTCTCACCCTTTTTCGAGCCTTACCCTGTGAGGAACGACACGACATTTAACGCCAATATTTTTATCGTCTTGGTGCTATCATGTGATGTTTGGGCTTCACGATTTCGGGTCAGACTCAAATAAGGTTTCTTGCGAGATTTTACCTCAGTAATCTCACAAGGTCTCGAGAGACGGGAAACAAAAATGGCAATGGAAATTGTTTGTTTACTTGAAATTGGTTGGTGTATTAAAATCCAGTGTTGCAGTTCATCTGCGGGTCAAGTGATCAAACATTGGAGAATCGAGCACGAACCCCCATCAAGTTGAAGTTTAGTGGGCCACGGTAATCAAATTCTGTTGATTGAAGATCAACAATCTGGGTTTCATTGTGAGGCTCCTTGACACAAAACTCGAAACTAGCAAGGGGGTGTAAAAAACTAGAAATGGGATAACATTGATTTTGTTGAGGACTTAGCTGCATGACATAGCAAAGATATCGTAATGAATATGAAGCCACGACGGGTATGTTTGGTAGTTGATGAATTCGAGTGTTGGAACAAAGTCTGATGTGGATGGATAAACAAACAAAATGATAGTCCTAATCAACAACATTTCATCATGATGTCATCACTCGTGTCACTTAAATTTTCAGAATTTGCACCATATTGAATGAAGTGTATTGATAAGAAAAAATGGCACAAAATAAGTTTATTGTTATTGTGATTGAAAACATACCAACAACCTCCGATTGATTTACCAACTCACTCAAACGTTGGACAAACGAGCGTGAACCCCCTCTCAAGTTGAAGTTTAGCGGGTGGTGGTAATATATTTTTGTCGATTGAAGATCAACGTTCAAGGTTTCATTATGAGGTTGGTTTTGTCAAAGGACTTAGTTGTGTGATATGGCAAAGATAACCGGAATGAATAACAAACCATAACAAGCACGTTTGACACTTGATGAAGTTGAGACTGCTAGCATGAAATCTAATGTGGATTGATAGACAAACAACATGATAGTCCTAATCAAAAACATGTCATCATGATGTGATCATTAATGTCACTTGAAGTTTTGGAATTCACGCCTAATTAAATGAAGTGTACTAATAAGAAAAAATGGTGAAAAATAATTTTATCGTTATTGTAAAAGAAAACATATCAGCAACTTCTGAGTGATTTACCATCTCACTCAAACGTTGAAGAAACAAGCACGAATGCCCCTCAAGGTGAAGTTTAGAAGGTGACAGTAATAAAATTATGTCGATTGAAGATCAACAATCAAGGTTTCATTGGGAGGTCCTTGGCCCCAAAACACGAAACTAGAAAGTCGGGGTGTGCAAAACTAGAAAAATTGCAAGGTAGTTTTTGTTGAGGACTTAGCTGCATGACGTAGGAAAGATCTCGAAATGAATAGGAAGCCACAATGGGCATGTTGGGCAGCTAATGAAGTCAAGAGTGTTGGCACAACAACTGATGTGCATGGATAGACAAATTGTTGAAATATGTAACTAGGTTTGGTCTTCATAATGACATATGTATTCATGATTTTATGCAATTGATGTAAAGAAGAAAAATAAAGTTATTTTGTTATGCTTGAGGCATGGGTTTCATTCTCAAGGAATTTTATTTTTATAGGTCAAGCTCCCATTGAGAGCTTCTAGTGTTTATGATCCATTGTCATGTATGAATGACCCATTTGGGCATGTTACATATTGTAAGAAAAAATATTTGAGTCAACATAAAGTCAAGGAATCCTCCAAGACCAAGTCAAAATACATGCATCAAGTCAACCTTCTCAAAAGGACGAGTCGGCCTAAAGGAAAAAGATAAGTCGGCCTAATTGATGTGTCAATAAGCTTATATATACAAGGCTAATCAACCACATTGGAAGGCATGCATTCAAGGACACAAAAGTTCGATAATTGGGCAAGAAAATAACCTCTCATCAAGCAAAGAAGAGAAGATCATAATGAAGGAAGAGCGAAGTAATTTCAGGACTAGTTGTTGGGATAATTATGTTCACACCTATGAGGAGATTAGGGCTTAACCTACTGTAGCAAATAAGAGACATACAAGGCCGAAAACAAGTCCAAGAAAAGAAGTAACTTGCAGGTCAAAGTTGCAAGAAGACTAGCACAGTCCAAGCGAAGGAGGAAAAGGATTAAAAGTTCCCTAATTTGATCACATGTGGGGAAGTTGTAGTCATCTATAGGAAGCCAAAAAGTGCAGGAAGATAGGCCAATAATCTCAGACTTGGACTACAAAACCTAGGGTTAAGGAACAAGGAGAAATCATAGCATTATCAAGAAGAAATTGTTTTTGACTTGGAGAGAGGATTGACTTGGTCTCGGAGGGGTTTTTGGTCAAGATTCTAGGTCTTCGAATTATTCAAATCGAATATTATATAAGAAGAAGAATTTTGTGGGTTTTCCTATCAAATTTATAGAGGTTTTGGCCCTAGCTAATCACCTATATTTTTTGTCCTTTGTCTCATTGTTATTTATGATTTGGTAGTTGTTTGATGAAGAATAACACATAATAATAATCAAATTGAAAGAGAACCTAATTAAGAAAATTAAAAAGTTTTCATAAGTAGTTATCATTGTAAGAGAAATCACCTAATCTCACTACCCTAGATTTCTCAACATGGTATCAGATCTAAGGTGACAAAGTAAAGGAAGGGTGGCTTAAAGAAGGACACTCAAAAACTGAAGCACTATAAGATCATCAAAGGCATCAAGAAGGACCACTCACCTCAAGAGAATCTCAAGGAAAAGGATTGCATCATCATCTTGAAGGAAGTAAAAACCATAGTACGTTCAAAGAAGGCATCTACACTTGGAAAATTCTTGGATCCTCGCTCAAATCATCACCTCAAAGAAGGAGACCTCAAAGACCCTATCTCTACTCAAGAAAGGAAGGACTACAATTTGAAGCCTCTTGAAGCCTCCACATCAAGGAAAGAGAGAAGGAAGGTTTTGTCATCATCAACAGAAGATTCAAGGTGATCTCCCTCTCTTTGAGTCAAGGATCACATTTCAAGGAAGACATAATCATCAAGAATAAATCATCTACCATCATCAAATCCAAGAAAATAGCAAGTTGAAGATATTGTCATCAAGGAGTATCTTCACAAGTAAGTATCTTTATGTCCACATATGAATCTATCAAAATGTATTTTTGCAAGGAGAGCGACAAGTTGGTTGGGGAATCAAACTTTCTTTCATGGAAGAAGAGGACAGATTTGATCCTCGTAGAAAATGAAGTCATAAATCATGTTAAGGGCTCAATCACTAAACCATGAGAGAAAGAATCTCAAGCTCTTGTAAAGTACATGAAAGAGGAATTAAGGGCTAAAATAATTCTCATAGAATCCATTAAAGATCACCTCATTCCCTGTGTATCAAAATTAGAAACATTTAAATACATATATGACAAACTTGTATAATTATTCTTCGTAAGCACTATAGGAGAAGTGATCTCATTAAGACAATAAATATACAAGATGAAGATATCAAAAGAAGAAGGAATTTCCTCGTACTTTATGAGGGTGTCTGAAATAAGGGACCAACTACAAGAGCTGGGAAAGATAATGTCTGACAAGGAAATTATTACTATAGTGCTCAATGCACTACTAGAGGAGTGGGATAACTTTACATCAAGCATCTATGGGAAGAATGAAGCTACTCCATTCAATGATCTATGGTCACTATGAAAAATTAAAGAAACCAGGTTGAAGGCAAAAACTAATATAGGATGAATCGAGCAAACTCAAGCATATGATGCCATGTCAAAGAGGAAAGGAAAGTTTGGGAAATTTTGTCCTTGGAAAAGGAATAAGAATATTGTGAATGTTCAATGTTATGATTGTCAAGAATTGATCTATAAACCACCATGGATATTCCATTGGACAGTTCGTCACAACATATATGATAATATTATATTATAAATCTGAGATTCTACACTATTACAGTTTTATTTAATTTCTAGATCCGTAAAATTAACTATAATTAGTGCATGCATGTAAAAGTAAATCAAGCATAAAAGTAGAGAATGACAAAATAAACCCACAAACACATAATACACAAGATATGCTCTCTGGTAAACCCTTTTGGGAGAAAACCCAGCAGGAAAGTGAGGTCACTTCACACTTCTTCTCTGTTTGGAAATATGGCTGCAAATACAAAGAAGTAATGGTTGTGACCTGTGGGCTGCTACAATGAAATGATACTCTCTGTGTGCTCTACCTCCTATCTCTCCTGGCTATCTTTGCTCAAATATGGAACAAAATGTTCTCGAAAGAATGGAATGCCTCTTCCTCCTAGTGGTCTGGTTATAACACAGCCCAATAGCCTACTAGTGGTTAAGTTTGAATACATCAACCCTTAACTAGAGTTAAAAAATAGACTCTTCTAGAGTATTTTACATTACAAACACGTGGCTAACCCCTTTTCCCTGAATAATGGGGCTGATGCAGCATCCTCCCGAGCTATATGTGTGAAAACAGGAAGGTCAACTTCTGAGTGGCATAACTTTTGCATACGGACTCTAATTGACGTGATTCTTGCATCGTTGGAAAGATCTATGTGTGAAGAATATCATGAAAAGGTGTTGTGCTTTGGAAGCAAATATTTACCCCCAAAAACATGATTTGGTGCCTCAAAATGCTCCCAGAAGGTTTTGGACCCCGTTTTACCAAACTGGGTCCCACAAGTAAAAATAGTCCCATGAGCTGATTCCTCCACTTTTTCCACTCCAAATGCACGAGATGGATGAAAAACAATATAATGATCCAATTCATATCAATAATATGGGGACTACAAGAGATATTGCCCTAATCTCAAGAAGGGAAACAACAAAAGAGGAAGGGAAGAAGCCCATATCACTAAAGAAGTGAAAGAAGATGAAAAGAAGAAATCCAAGCAGGAGGAAGTAAAAGATATCTACTATGATTGAGATAGTTAAAGTACAACTATCATGGTAGGAATCATTAAAACCATGATATGATGCATCATGTTAGGAGATGGCATCATAGAAGCATACGATTGAAGCAAGAGCTCTTGACATCATCATAATAAGCATGAAAGATAATTAAAATAGAAGTCTATAGAAGTCACCCATAGAAGAATGTAGCTCTTGGTAACCTCATTAGAAGCATAAGTAGTAGTTATGGGAAGAAAAAAGTCATCTAGTATAAATCTCATCATACATTACTCAACTAGAGCATTTGTAGGATGAGGATGATCAATATCCTCTATTAGAATCTTCATTAGAAGGTTCACCTACTGGAAGAAGCAAGTGTCTCATCGAGAATTCCATCTTGTATGGGATTCATGGGATGATGGTATGATGTCAAAAGAAGTGAATAAGGTCAAGGTGATTGAAGTTATTTCAATCTAGGAAGTTGTCCAAGGAATTTTAGATGACGAAAAGGAAGAAAATGAGGTAAGTGTGCTTATATTTGATAAAGTTGAGTCAACTCATTTAGTTGAAAATAGCATGGATAAATGCTCTACCTCCTGAGCATGATCAAGAGAAAGGGATCTCCTCCTTTCAAAGGTTTTCCAAGTAAGAGTAGTCGTAGAGGACCGATATTATTTGGGGTCTGGGAATCCAAGATAAGAATAGTCCTGTGGAACATACTCTGAGAGAACCCAGGCGGGGCATGTTCCAAGAGAGACAACAATGATGGTGTCTATTATCCATTGGTCTCATCAGTATTGTTCTATGATCTTGTGGAGGGATAGAGTTTTTATTCAAGGCCTTGCTATGTGACAATGTTGGATGATATGATGCTAAACATATGGGTTACCAATCTGAGTCTTCTTATGATAATTCTTCAGACTGAGAATCTCCAAGTGTTGTGTATGAATTATGAATACCTCCCTAGTTAAGAGGGAGTGTTGAAATATATAACTAGATTCGGTCTTCATAATGACATATGTAATCATGATTTTATGTAAATGATGTAAATAAGAAAATAAAAATTATTTTGTTATACTTGAGGCATGGGTTTTATGCTCAAAGAATTTTATTTTTATAAGTAAAGCTCCCATTGAGAGCTTCTAGGGTTTATGAATCATTTTCATGTATGAATGACCCATTTTGGCATGTTACATATTGTAAGAAAAATTATCTGAGTCAACATAAAGTCAATGAACCCTCCAAGACCAAGTCAAAATAAATGCATCAATTTGGCCTTCTCAAAAGGACAAGTTAGCTTAAGGAACAAAGATAAGTCGACCTAATTGATGTCTCAAGAAGACTATATCTATTTTGTACACCATACATCACTAGTCCAATTAGTGGGACATTGGAGCCACTCCTTGTTCCTCAAAGAATAAACTACAGACTCTCAAGGCTATGTGGGAGGAGCCAAGGTGAAGAATCCTTTTCTCATACAATGAGGGGGTATATATATCCAAGGGGGGATAACTTACCTTTGTGACTCTCTGAATTCCCTCATGACTGTTTGACTTCCTATGACTTTTTGAATTTACATGACTCTTCGAATTCATATGTAGGTCTCTTGGACTTCCACTTTACATTACATTGATTACAAAAAGTATGCCCCATAGTAGTGATGTGGCTGAGACAACTCATGACACAACTCCACATGACACTCATGACATGTACTAGTTGACTTTGGTGTCTGTGTTGAGCTTTTGTGTTTTTGAGTGATGGTGTGCTCTCAGTGTAATATGTCTTTACCTCCACATGGAAAAGTGTGTGGGGCCTTCGATGGTCTTGGTATTTGCTTGATGGTGCATGTGTATGTGTCCCTTTCACTTGTCGCTCAATGTACTTTGTGCATTCATTCAACTGCGAGAAAGTCTTCTAGCACACACCTCTTCTTCATCCCATTCATCGTCATTCCATGTTTCATCAATATACTTGTTCCTCCAATCATACATGAAGAGACGACATCAAATCCAGAAATATCCTAGTCTAACATGATGCATTGTTTTTCGTTTTGGTGCGGGTGATCGAGAGAGGGAGAAGACACTGAAACTACGTAGAGCACACCTCAGGCTAGGATGCGAGGCTTAGTAGCATTGTCAGGAAAAATTGTGCAGATGTCAATGGCAAGCAGATTTGCACAATCCAAGACAGCAGTGACAGTTGGGAGGTAATTTTCAAGGGGAGCACTGGGCAGGTCATCCAGCTGGGATCTGCGTAAATTCTCTGAGGAAGACAGAGTGGGCAGCAAGAGGCACTGGTAGGAAAATATACGTAGGTTATGAGAGGAGGATAGGATCAGGCTGCAAGAGCTATTGGTCAAGATTGCGTAATTCTGGGAGATAGTCCATGACAAGCAGCGGGGGCTCCCGGACATAACTGCGCAATTTATGGGTTGCATGTAGAGCAGGGCAGTAGGGCAGGTGACAGAAAAATATGCACAATTTTCTTAGGGAGAGAAGAGTGGGCCAGCAGAGAGCCTTCTTGTCAGATATGCACAATTTCCCATGATAGTGTAGTGACAGGCAGCAGAAGCATGTCCCACATGTCTGTTGGGTGTGGAGCCTGATTATCTTCTTTATTCAAAGGTATTGCCGCATTGGACCCAAGTTTGTAATGGGGCGGAAATTTCACCCATTATGTGCGCTACAAGGGGGGTCTAGGCGGGGGGCAATGATCTTTAGGAGCCCCCCCCCCCCCCCCCCCCCCCCCCCCCCCCCCCCCAAGCGGGGGATCAAGGCCAACACCCCCTAAAATAAAATGTAAAATTTCCTTGTAAAATGTCGTAATTTAGTAGTCAATTTGGGTCATTCATTAGGCAGAAATCTAACGGTATAAGTTATGCTTAATTTAGGGCTTTTTGCCCTAGAAGGAAACCCCTCATTATATATGAGGCAATTGTAATGTGGCTATATAGATTTATATTCTAAGTGAGGAAGAGAGAGGAGATTGTGTGAGAGCGAAGAGGGAATTACAGTGGATCTGATGTAGGTTGTATCTCTTTAGTTTTTTGGATAATATAAAAGGAAGGATTGGCTATTGCTCCGTGGACGTAGCCCAAATTGGGTGAACCACGTATATCTGTGTCTCTCTTTATTGTGAATTTTTTGTGTTTATATTTCTGCAATATATTATATGTGTTCCATTGTTCTGTAATATATAATTTTCTAACAATGTATGCAAAGTTTCTACAGGAAGTGCAAGGCAAGCAGGATGGACTAGTTCTGCGCAAATTTGGAGATCAGTGTAGCCCTTGGTCACAGCTCAAGTCAGTTTTTTTGGAAGACCAGTGGGAGGCTTGATGGGTGATCTTGCAGGAAGCCTAGACTGGATCTAGTTCTAGGACAACTTCTATGCAGTTCTAGGAGACAGTCAGCTGGCTCATTTTCATATTTGTGTAGTGCAGGATGCCTAGAGAACAGCCTCAAGCTCTGTGCAGTTCTAGGTAGTAGTGCAAGGTCACTAAGATCGGGGTCCGGTTGAAGGAGGATTGTCTAGTCAGCAAATTTTCAGAAAAATGACTAAGTGTGGAAGCAAGTGAACTTGTGCATTCATGACATTGTGATCACACACTTAACAAGACTCGACGATAAGACACCTCAAACCAATAAGACAAACATGTGCTCAGTGAGACTGACTCAAATATTAAGAGCAACAAGTGTAATAGTTGAGATATGTCTTCGAACAACCGTGACGACACTTGTGTGACACTGTTTACACCTTTGTGTGTGAGTGCAACCAATGTCGACAAAGCGAAAACAACTCATCCACACAAAGACAAACCTTCAAAATTATCAGAACAAACTCGCATGCATGACATAGCAATCAACATGTCGAAAGACGACTGGTGTTCAATCAAGCAAAAAGGGTGTGAAGACTCGACAAGATCTCACGCGAAGAGCCTGAGTTTTTGCGACCATCAAGGGGAAAACCAAGGAAAGCTCTAAAATTTGGATGCTGGCCAAAATTTTGGAGGGTGATGCAGCAGCTACAACACTTGATGATACGCTCATTGAATACCAGCTTCTCTTTTTTGGTTCATTTTCAGCACAAGGCCTGGGCCTTTCAGGGAGTATTGATTCGTTGTAAAGTTTACTTTGGCTTCCCCACTTCCCCCATGGATAGACATGGTTCACCTTGTACCAACTCATCCAAACACAGCAAAAGTTTTAGCTAGATCACAGTGTTTCAAAATCGGGAAGGGTAATGTTGTTCGCGAGCTTAAGATTTGAAGAGTATAATTTTTCATCTATGGTTTTGCTTCGTTTCCAACAGGCCTAGACAATACCCTGGTGAGTCACGCAGGAACACAAGCATTGATCCACTTCCAGTGAGTCTGGTCAGTACCACGGTGGAGTTGCCTACTTCACCTCTCTGCACAGGAAACATTTATCTTCTTTTGCCTTTGTATGTTTTGAAAAGGATTGTGCATAGGCACTTATTTATTTTTTTGGGGCAGAAGAGGGATCCCGGCTTATTGAGAGAAGCATGTAAGACCTCTAATTTAAGTCTCCTCATTTAGATTTCCCCCTTCTTTGTTTATACTAGTTGGATTAAGTTTGACACACAAAGCAGAAGACTAAGTATAGGCATGGGGTTTCCCAATTTGGACACAAGTTCATGGTTTCACCAGAGCTTCCCTTACAGACGGATAATATTTTATGTCCAAGATTCATCAGCCAAAAAGTTACAACCAATCACAAAGAAGATGGATACAGGACTGACTTAGTGCTGCAGTGTCATAAGACTCTTTAAACTCAGCCACATACTTGTTCAAAATCTAGAACACAGTAAAGGACAACACATATCTACAAAATAAAATGAAAAAATAACTCAAAACAAAGCAAAGCAAAACCAAGCAAAAATAGCAAAGGAAAGAAACAATAAGCATACTATGTACATAGGCGGGGCATAGCCCCAGATCATTGAAAATAACACTTTAAATCTTGGCCATTGACAAGAAGGTTGTCAATAGTGATTGCAAGCGATACATGTGCTGGCCAATTTTTTCATGAATCGTGTACGGACCAATCCAAGGAACTAGAACTTCGTGTGTTTTCCTTTATATTTGTGGGGTTTATCCCACTTTAATATTAAGTCACCCGCAGCGAAGCTAGCGTTCCCTGCATACTTTCGATGGAACCATCTCTTGATACAATTATGGTGGAGTGAAATTTTTTATTTTTCTTTCATCCGTTCTTCCTATAATTTGTGTAATGTGTCCATCCTATGCTGAATCGATAGACGCGACTTGCATCAAGATTCTTGGAATAATTGGAGAGCATGCAAGTATATATTGGATGGAAGGATGGCTTCCTTTCCGTATACAAGGAAGTATAGAGACGTGTTCAGAGAGGGCTTGGGTGTAACTCAGTAAGCACAAAGTACATTCACCATAGTGGAATGTTAGTTTCGTTGCTCAGAGTAAATGGTATTTTTTATGATGCAAATGAGGTTCTTGTTTGTAGACTCGGCAAGACCATTTCCCTACAGGAAATAGTTAGCTGAATGTTTAAGCACAATGCCATGTTGCAATGAAAAATCATAAAATTTCAACAAAGAGAAGTAATTTGTATTTTCAAAAACAAGTGATACGTCCAGAACACCAAAACTCGAAATGATGTTTGCTGAAGGAAGCTGATGACTTCCTGGTCATTCACTTCTTTGAGCAGAATTTCTTATCTCCACAGCGTGAAGTAATCTGTAGCAGTCATAATGTAGTGGAGTTGCTTTGATGAATGTGGGAAGAGTTCCCCAATGATGTCTAAGCCCCATTGTTTGAATGGTTTATCCACTACAACAAGCTGCAACGAGGTTATTGACCTTTGAGTTTTGTCGGCACATCACTGACAGACCAGGCACTTGCAGGAATAAGCGTGTGCATCCTTAAACAATATGGGCCAGTAGAAATTAGCTCTCATGACTTTGTGCGTATTTTAATTACCCACGAAGTGACCTCTATCTAGTTTGTCAAGCATGTCGTGTAACACTCTCTCTTAATCTTGTGCCTTTAGGCACCTAAGAAAAATTCCATTGTTGTGCTTTACGTAAAGCACTTCGTGCACCAACTAGTAAGATAAGTCTTTGAGGCGAAGTGCCCTCTTCTGTTGCATGCAAAAGTGAGAGGGCATGGTGTCGTGCTCAATGTACTGGCACACTTCTTTGTACCAAGAGTTGTTGTGTGAAGTGGGTCGTGCTTGCTCTATATTGTACATGTCGATTTCTTGCTCCTAATCAGTGAGCTCTTCTTCTTCCTCTTGTTCATGTACTACTTCCACTGTAAGTCTGCAAAGACCATGATCCTTGATAGTGTGAACTAGATTGATATCATGATCATACTCTTGCAGTCCTATCATCCAGTTCACACGTCTTTCACCTAGCTCTTGTTGAACAGGCAACACTCTGGTTGTTGGGTGTGGCACAAAGACTATGCAATGATTTTTCAATAGGTAAGGTTTGAAATGTTTCATCACCTTGTATACAATGTATGATTTTTGTAAGAACCCGATTCCTATTATTAGAGCCTTATTCTATTATACACTAACAGATCTATTATAGTGTTGATTTGCAAGTAATAAAAGAAGCTTTTTGACCTTCTCGCAAAATTTTAAACATTTAACATCTAATCATTTTATCATAAACAACATAAATTAAGATGAGCATTCCATCAACTTAATAAGAGTAGTTCATGGAAAAATACCTGCTCCGGCGGTTGATGATGATACCTTTGTCGGATAGCTCCAGCTGAATGCTCCTTCTCACCGACCCAACCGGATTTACCACCCAGCCAACTAGGAAACAAATTCCTAGCCCAGGAAACCTCTACAGGTTCCCTAGCCCTCCGTGCCCAAGTCCAACCAGATATAGTGTGTCCTAAAAGAGAATGTGCAAACCATATAACAATACTCTCCTCCTCTCAAACCCAAGAAGGTCTCTCCAAAATCATAACAAGTCCAAACAATCACAACCAACCCCCACAATCATGAGCAAAACCTCCCCAAAACTCCCCCCCTTCTCTCTTCTCCCTTCCCTTTTTATACCCTCCTTCCCTTCTCCATCTCAACCACCTCTCATTAATGTCATTCACTCCTCACCCATCCCTATGGTTGACTTCTCTTCTCCCAAATAAGCTAGGAGTACATTTGGAAATGTGAGATGTAATTACATGGAGAGGACCATGTCTACTCCTTAATAAATGTGAGGGTACATTGGGTAGCGTGAAATGAATATATATATATATATAAAATGAGTTGGAGAGGACTATGTCTTCTCCCAAGAAAAGGTGAGGGTACATGGGGGAATGTGAAATTTAATTACATGGAGAGGACCATGCCTTCTCCTTAATAAATGTGAGGGTACATTGGG
>APFE031740154.1:26421-62353 GCA_000404065.3 Pinus taeda | reverse complement strand
ATCTATTCACATGTTTGAACTTGTACTTTGTTCGGGTTCGGATGGAGCGCAAGACCCTGGTTCTAGTCCATTGTGGACCAGGCTGCGATTTTGTGGGACATCATTACATGACTCATTAACGGATGGCTGCGACCATACCTGAGTCTTCTTAAGGATGGCTGCGACCATACCTCTTATCATTATGGTCTTCTCAGCTGGGTAGCTGCGTCCACGCCATAGACCTTGCTTCCATATGTCTTTTGGATGGCTGTGCCCATGCCGAGACTACATGTAATTGGAATATCAGTTGTATCCGCCCGCAGGTTCTCTCCAGTGGTGTTCCAGTCCAGCAGTCTTGTAAAGCATTTCACCCCTCCCACTCTCTCGGGCTTCATGCTTTAGGGGGCATCTGTTACACAGTAAAATGTCACTGCCATCATGTCAGTCTCCCTACTGTGCTATAAACCACATTCACTTATACTCATGCTCCTCAAAATGGCCAAAAATCCCTCTTTGCCTAAGTTAAATGAATCATCGCGTCTGTTAATAAAATAACCGTGCTGACAAGCGGAGGTCAGTGTTGCTGTTGCGATGCCAGTGCGGAAGCACACGTCTTTTCCGCGCTGGTCCCATTTTACGGACAGCGCGTCCTCCGTTTGTCCTGTTCAGCGCTGACCGGAACTCCTCTGTATTTGGTCTGTGATGTCAGCGCGCCAGCCTAGTGTCTCACCCGCGCTGATCCTGTTTGGGCGAATTTGTTCTAACAACCAGCCTTCCAGATCCCTCCAGACTTGGTTGTTAGCATTGTTGAGGTCGCCATCCTTTCTCTGGTATGTCTGTTCGACTAACCATCCACTTATCTTGGGGGAAAGCTCATCCTTTCCCTATTCATGGAGACTCCTTCTCTTTATAAGCCTCCTCCATTGCCCATGAGCAGCTAGTTTGGAACATATAGACTTTGATTGAGGAATTCTTAGTGCATTTTAGCGCTGCTCTTTGTAGGCATTTGGTGTGTTGTGTGAGGATTGTGTTGAGCTTGAGGAAGGTCATGAGCTTGTTGCCTTGTATGTGAGAGAGAGACCTCTTTGACTTGGGAGATTTGCTTCAAAGGTGAATGCTTGGAAGACATGCTGGCTGGACCCTCTAGAGAAGGACTCAGCGTCAGGACTTCGGTTGTACCTTTATTTTCTGATTAATAAAGATAGATGACTACTCTTATGGTTCCATTTCCATTTCCTATGAATGATTAATGTAAATTGTATCTTTCCTGACTGATACATAGTTGTTGTTAGTAGATTTTACGCTCTTGTTTGCTCTCTTTTGCTTGTGCAGGTGTTCATCCGCGAGGATAGCGGGGAATTGTGATCGGCTGGAGCGAAGAAGCGAGAGGAGTATCTCTTCGACAAACAAGCGTTGGAATCCAAGTAGGTTATTTTCACCCACTTGTTAATTACAACTAGGAACCTGCGGTGTAGCATTGTTCGATTGTTGCTAGACCCCTGTTGGGCTAGTAGGGATTGCCTCTATCCGTAGAGGGGATTTACCTATACAACACACACCCAGATCCATAGCCATCCTGTGTTTTGGATCCATCAAAATACAAGGTCCATAAGTCATCTATACAAGGACCACTTGCCACGCTAGTACTGTTAATACTACTGCTACAACTATTACAAAGTATTATACTAGTTTCATTTCCACCAGTTGGGCAAGGAAGGAGACCCAACTATGTATCTGGTGGGGCGGGACTTGGTCGTGAAAGATAACACCCCAGGTGCATTTCTAGAAAGCAATTGTCGAATAGAAATTATGTGAAAGCCAACGGTTCATTCTAACCATTCAAGGGAGTAACGTTGTGTTTGATGTATCTCTCTGATAACGCTCGAATCTATTTGTTTCTTTCCTAATACAGAAGTCATAAGTGTGACCATTCTATAGCAAAATATCCTTACAATTTGTTGGACCAATCTCTACTAAGCAGTAAGCCATTGCTTCCGAGATGTCCACAATCACAATATTGATGCACTGGTAAACTCATTTGTCAGATGATAACCAGATGATCACATCCCAAAGTTCACCAATGGTTGCTACACATGTTCAATCAAGTTGGATGATCTACACAGTTTTACTACTCCATTGCGCATTGATCTGTTTAGCAATCAAGAGTGGCATGACCTTGATGCGTCAAAGTCAACCAAACAGTTTTGGACATTGAAGTTGAATATTTCGAATGATAAAAAAAATGGTGGGTAGAGCGAGTGCGCTTCTTCCATGTGAAGCGCGTTGAGTACAAATGCTAATGATCCGAGAGACTTAATCAATCCCTTGCCGAAAGAGGCAACATTCTCTGTGGAGGTTTGCCCCAGTGCACGCAAAATAATATCCCGCTAACCCATGAGTTTGGTAAGCTCGTACAAAGATATGTTCACATGGGTCTTATTCATGTCTTCAACAATATTGTAATCCAAAGTGGGAAGACTCACCGATTTGTCTAGGGGAAGACTTGTGTTTGTATTGTCAAGTGGAGTGCTATGAAGTGTGTTACTCATGGGCGTATCTTTCATTGCAGTTGTCTTCCCGGAATTTCTTTGTGTGTTTGTGTTGAGGATATCGGTGGATCAAATTTTCTGAGCATTTTCTTGAATTTCTCTTTCAGTATCTCAATCATAGTGGGAGCCCCTTGACTTCTCAAGTTGTATCTATTGTTCTATTTTGGGGGCTCCTTCTCTGTGGTTGTTTTCTTCTTGGCAGTGTTTAGACATTGATACATGTTAACCACATGCCCAGAAATTGGAGCTTCATCAAATGTAATATCCTCTTCATCATGTTCATCACCCGACTGAACCTGTTGATTGGCGTTAAAATGATCATTCATTCTTGAAGCCATGGTGCCCATAATTCGGTTACAATATGGACAGGTATTCTCTGAGTGTCATGCTTGGTGGAACTCATAGAAGCTATCCTTTGCAATCAAGTCTATTTGGAACACAACAATTGAACTTTGCACATATTTAATTGGGTGCCTACTGCTGCTACCCGATGTCACATTCTTATTGCGCACAAAACGGGAGGTTTGTTGCTCAATTCTCTCTCGGTTGTCCGTTTCTTAAGTTATGCTACTTCAGTTGTCAAGGACTTGAGGAGACGTGATCTGAATTTAAACGGGAACACAACAAATTATAGATATAACCATAAATACAAAGATGCAACAAAAATAACACTTCATTTCATTAATATCAAATAATGAGATATGCTTACAAACATAATGGAAATAATACTAGCTCGGGTGATGGTAGCTTATCTCTAGGAAGAGATGTGGTAGCTACATGCCTTTGAACTGAGTTACAATGAGGCTCAAGGGCATTTTTATTATTGAACAATAAGAGGAAACCCTAAACAACCAAAACCCTAACCCGAGGAGATGTAACACCAAGAGTTTATGGGCCCTGTTGGGGTTAGTTGGGCAGCCAGCTCCCTAGGGTCGTAACTTGGTCATATTATCTCTGTTTGATGTGCATGATACCTCATCTACATGAAACATCGTCATAACATACCTCGAGTGTCTACAAATGTAGGTAGAATGTGTCTAAATGGTCTTTTTCCTTCACTACTCTATCATGGTCATACTTCGTTAACAACTTCTTTGTGTGCCTTGGCATCTTGTGCAAAGCACCTTGGAGTGCCAATGGGCCCTGTGTCATCCATTCCTTATTTTGATCTGCCATATTGTCTTCTTCTTCGTACTTCTCCTCTTCTTTTGAGTTAGACGGTTCAACCTCTGAATCTGTTGGTTCATCTCCGCCTCCTTCGCTGCCTTCCCCTTCGCTGCCTCTGCTAGAACCTAAGCCCAAGAGTGTGTTGTTAACTTCTTATCCTTGTAAGAAAACAGGAGGTTCCTCTTCGTTCTCAAAATATTTTGTCAGCTCTTCAAGAGTGGCGAGGAGGGAAGATTGTCGTCTTTTTCTTCCTCTGTGAAGAGGGAAGATTGTGTACTCTTGGAATCAGTCCAAAGGCTTTGGAAAACTGACAGGTGATGGGATGGATAGAGCGAAGGTAATGATATGAAATTTCTTGTTTAGGTCTCGAAGGTGAGGAGTAACCAACTTCAGAGTTTCGTGTGGGAGAGAGGGAGTTCGTGTTACTTCTTTGACCAAATGATTGATATGTGGGGTTGAGAGGACTTTCAACCATAAATTACTGGCGGCCTCCTTCTGGCACCAGAAATGTTGATGGTGTTGGACCCACCAACTTTTAGGGGATCTCCCCAGCATGAAGTCCCAACTAGATCCCACATTGTTTATTGTAGGAGTCCCATATGGTATGATGGCCCAGTTGCCATTATCTTAGATATTTTCCTTAGCTCTTTTTGTTTAGCACATGAAAGTGTTATGTTTATAACTTCAAGAAAGTGAGTGAGTATGCCTATTAAGTGTGAAATGTAACTATGTGTCCTGACTCTCTTACTGTCAAAAAGGGGAAGCAAAGTGAGCCTCTTGATGAGGGGGAATAGTCACAACCCAGGAAGAAACACACGCGAACAACAACAAGGGCCCTTCCAGCATCCAACAGAGTAGTCCACAACGGATGCGGCAGTCGTGAAAACAAAATTTCAAGGGAAAACACATACACCGTCCAGCAGAGTAGTCCACACGGGGGTGATGGTCGTTAAAATCAAGACAACACAAAGATGGTCTGTCTAATTTCTGGTGGAGTAGTCCACACAGATGGGACAATAGTGATAAACAATACAACACATCTTCAACAATATGAGTACTAAAATAAACAAAGTAGTTCAAATATATTAGTACAGGTTAAGCAAACATGCATTACAAACATTTAAAGAATAGTCTTACAAACGGATACAAAACATGTGTGAGAATGTGTTGGCCTGAGACAAGCTTATGAATTAAGCAAAAGAACCAAGACACATCTGTACACCATACATCACTAGTCCCAGTAATGGAACATTGGAGCCACTCCTCACTCCTCAATGAACAGACTACAAACTCTCAAGGTTATGTGGGAGGAGCTAAGGTGAAAAGTCTTTTGCTTATACAATGAGGGGGTATATATAAACAAGGGGGGATAACTGACCCTTGTGACTCTTCGACTTCCCTCATGACCGTTTGACTTCCTATGACTTTGCAACTTTACATGCCTCTTCAACTTCATATGTGGGTCTCTTGGACTTCCAATTTGTATTACATTGATTACAACAAGTATGGCCCATAGTAGTGATGTGGCTGAGACAACTCATGGCAGAACTAGACATGACGCTGCTAACATGTATTGGCTGACTGTAGTGTCTATGTTGAGTTGTTGTGTTTCTGAGTGATGGTGTGCTCTCGGCGTAACATGTCTTTAAATATGCATGGTGAATTGTGTGGGGTCTTTGATGGTTTAGGTCTTTGCTTGATGGTGCATGTGTATGTTTCCCTTTCGATCACTGCTCGATGTGATTTGTTCGTTCGTTCAACTGCGAGCAAGTGTTCTAGCATGCCCCTCTTCTTCATCTCATTAGTCGTCACACCATGTTTCCTCAATGTACCTATTCCTGCAATAACTCATGATGAGACGACATCAAATCCATAAATCTCCTAGGCTAACATGATGCATTGTTTTCTATTTTGGTGCAGGTGACCGGGAGAGGGACAAGGCACTGAAACTGCGCAGAGCATAGCTCAGGTCTTGATGTGAGGCTCCATAACACTACTAGGAAAAAATGCACAGATGTCACTAGGAGTCATATTTGCACAATCCAGGACAACAATGACATATGCAGGGTAAAACCTAGCTGGGAGGCAGAATTGTGCAGTTTCTGGGAGGAAGACCAGGGAGGGTGTCAGGGAACTGTTGGGTCAATCTACGCAATTTTCAAGCGGAGCACTAGGCAGGTAATCCAGATGGGTTATATGCAGTTTCTTCGAGGAAGATAGAGCAGGTAGAAGGAGGCATTGGTAGGAAAATCTCCGCATTTTCTAAGAGGAGGACTGGATCAAGCTGCAGGAGTTGCTGCTCAAGATTGCGCAATTTTGGGAGACAGTTTGGGATAGGCAGTGGGGGTTGTGGGACATAACTGCGCAATTTCTGGGTTGAATTCATAGCGGGGAAATAGTGTAGGTGACAAACAAATCTACCCAATTTTCTGAGGGAGAACAAAGTAAGCCATCAGGGAGCCTGCTTGTCAGATCTGCGCAATTTCCCCGGACAATGTAGTGACAGGCAACATAAGCCATTCCCACATGTCTGTGTAGTTTCTGCAATAAGTGCAAGGCAGGAAGGGTGGATAAGTTCTACGCATTTTTAGAGATCAGTGCAACCCTGGGTCACAACTCAAGTCAATATTTTTGCAATACCAGCGGGAGGCTTAATGGGTGATCTTGCGAGAAGCGCAGACTAGATCGGGTTCTAGAACAACTTCTGTGCAGTTCTAGGAAACAGTCAGCTAGATCATTTTCGGAGTTACAGAGTGCAGGCGGCCCAAAGGACAGCCTCAAGCTCTGCACAGTTATGGGCAGTAGTACAAGGTCACTAAGATCGGGGTCTGGTTGAAGAAGGGTTGTTTAGTCGATAGATTTTTAAGAAAAATGACTAAGTGTGAAAGCAAGTGAACTTGTGCATTCATGACATTATGATCACACACTTAGCACGACTCGACAACAAGACACCTCAAAGCAACAAGACAAACATGTGCTCAATGAGATTGACTCAAAGGTTAAGAGCAACAAGTGCGACAGTTGAGATATGTCTTTGAACGACCATGATGACACTTGCATGACAGTGTTTACACCTTTGTGTGTGAGTGCAACCGATGTTGACAGAGCGAAAACAACTCATGCACACAAAGAAAAACCTTCAAAATTGCCAGAAAAAACTAGCAAGCATGACATAGCACTCAACATGCTGAAATACGATTGGTGGTCAATCAAGAAAGAAGGGTGTGAAGACTCAACAAGAGCTCCTCGGATGAGCCCGAGTGTTTGTGACCATCAAGAGGAAAGCCAATGAAGGCTTTGAAATTTGGATGAAGGCCAAAATTTTGGAGGGTTTTTTAGTCCTTACAACAATATATAATGCTAATCGACCACATTAGAGGGCATGCATTCAAGATCTCAAAATTTCGATAATTGGACGACAAAATAACCTCTCATAAAGAAAATAAGAGAAGACAATATTGAAGGAAGAGCGAAGTAATTTCAAGACTATTTTGGGGATAATTTTGTTCACATGTGTGAGGAGATTAGGGCTCAAACTACTACAGCAAATCAGAGACATACGAGGCTAAAACAAGTCAAAGAAAAGGAGTATCTTGTAGGTCGAAGTTACAAGAAGACTAACACAAGCCAAGCAAAGGAGGAAAAGGCTTAAAGTTTCCCTAATTCGATCACATGTGGGGACCTTGCAGTCATCTACAAGAAGCTGGAAAGTGCAAGAAGAGATGCCAAGAATTTCAGACTTGTATTGCAGAACTGAGGGTTAAGGAAGAAAAAGAAATTGCATGATTTTGGAGAAGAAATTGTTTTTGACTTGGATCAAGGATTGAATTGGCCTTGGAGGGGTTGATGGTCAAGGTTCTAGGTCTTGGAATTCGTCAGATCGAAGATTATATATGAAGAAGAATTATGTGGGTTTTCCTCTAATGTTTGGAGAGGTTTTGGCCCTGGCTAATCGCCTATATCTTGTGTCCTTTGTCTCATTGTTCTTTATGATTTGGTAGTTGTTTGATGAAGAAGATCACATAATAATAATCAAATTGAAAGAGAACTTAATTAAGAAAAGTGAAAATTCTTCATAAGAAGTTATGATTGTAAGAGAAATCAATTAATATTACTACCCTAGATTTCTCAACACAAAGAATATGTTAGTCCTAATTAGCAACACGTCATCATGGTGTCACTTAAATTTTCAGACTTTACACATAACTGAATGAAGCATATTAATAAGAAAAAATGGCAAAAAATAAGTTTATTGTTATCATGAAAGAAAACGTACCAGCAACCTCCAAGTGATTTACCAACCTGACTAGTTAAATTGATTATATGTAGACTACCTCTAGCTCCAAATCAACAAACCTTGTGAATAACATGTCACACTATACAATATTCTCTAGTTATCTAAAGAAGCAGGGACTAGCTGCTTCATAGCTTATCCACTTGTTAAATTATAATTTTTCATTATTTTTATTTGATATTGTTTTTTAAATATATTATAATTTTATAGTATTAAATTGTTATTTTTATTACATTGTTTTTGCGTTGAAGTCAATTTAATATGATTTTGATTAGGATCCACGTAGGTTTTTTACTGAAATATTGTATAATTTCTATGTTGAAAATTCAAATGTATTTAAAAACGATCTTACTAAATAATGTTTAATTATTATTTTTATTAGTTTTAATTTAATTGTTCTTTGTTTGAAAGATTTTTTGGGCATATTTTGTTTATCAAAATTGTTCAAAATATATAATAAAAAAAAATTAATTGGAATCACAAGTTTAGTTATAAACTTTGCCCAATTAGAATGTTCCAAGATTTTTTCAGAGGATTGGATCCATTTATGCATTCAAAAACTCATTTTAAATAACAAAAAACCATTATCTTACCAAATTACAGATTGACGAAAACAAAAGTAGGGGGTTCTTTATTTTTGACCCCAAAGGTCCTCGATCTTGGGACATATGGGTCATGGCCCACAACTTATTACTTTAGACATGCAACAATGACACTATGGCCATTGAAACCCAAAATTGTCCTGCGACATCGCCCAAAATAACCTTAGACCCAACACTGATTTGGGAGTCCGACAAAAACAAACACAACATGCTCTCCTCTTCTCGAAACCAAAAAAGGGTTAAACCTCATGGGTATGTCGGGTGGTCAGGGCATTGAACTAGCTCTCTTGTTTTTCTTTTTCACCTCCACTGACTAATATAAGGGTTAGAAATCCTAACTAGGCCCCACGCTGAGTCGGGGTTCAACTAGTCATAAATGCTTGTTTGGTCAAAGGGGAGTCGACATACTCAGTTGGGTCGACACTCATTCTATACTTGCTCAAAGGTTGGGGTCTTTGCCTGGCCCTAACATAACTAGCATGCAAACTATTGATGTGAATTTCCTTTGTGCCTTGTCCCTTCCAATAGACAACCATAGATCTCACAATGGGATTTCATCTCTCAAAGATTATCGCAACTCCCAAAATATACGTCGGACCGCAATTTTACCCATCTTATTTGCGTTTTCGATCTTAGTCGATAGTTCAGGGATCAACAATTAATCCCTTTGGTGATCAATAATAAATCCTCTCCTTCCATTGCCACTCACGTTGTCAGGCCTATTATAATTGTGGCTCTCACACACCGAATATGCGTCCATACACGATACTAAAATAATGTGACACCTTAAAATAGTGGCGGGACTATAGAGTAACCATAGCATATAAATGGTTGAAAAGGGTTTCTATAAACACACAAACATGTAAATATTCAAATAAAATGCACATGCAACATATGTTCCAAAATAAATGTGGTTACATACTACAACCTCTTAGGGCTTGAGAGTCATCTCAGTCTGGTCTATAATGGATTTGTCGCCATCCTTGACATTTTCCAGGCTTCCCATTAAAATAAAAAGAAACAAACCCTAACAACACATGATGCATCACACTTTCCTACCACTATGTGTCTTCGAGAGATTCCTAGGAATCAAATTTGGTGTGAGGTGGGGTTCATGCTCCTACATCATAGATCAAAGATTCTAAAACATAGAATAGTTGAACGACACTTTTTTATTACATATTATTTTTAAATGTATTATAATTATATATTATTAAATTATTACTTTTATCTTATATCGTTTTTACATAACTAATACTTAATTTTACAAAAATCATAATCATATATATATATATATATAAAGTTATGTTCAAATTTCACTTAACTATATTAAAAATTGTAAGTACGTGACATGCTTATTTGTTTTACAGTAGGGCTTGTATATTTTTAATTATGTTATGGAGAAAAATTAAGTATATGATTTACATTTAAAGTTGAGTGAATATTCTTAGCAGAATACAAAAATAGATGGCTTTCAATTATTTCTCAGTATCATCTTGTGTGTTTCCATTTTTTCCTTTTGAATTAAATGTATGCATTATTTTGTTTAGCCACTTGTCTTGAACCATTTGTTTCAGTTGACCCACTTGAATTGTTTGTTTTGTTCACTTACTTGAAATCCGATTGGAATTGTTGTTTGATTCATTCACTAAAAAGATGATTAGAATCATTGTCCTATTTGAAAGTTAAAATTGATCGAGCTCCTACAATGAAGCTTGAGATTTTGTATTACAAACATTTTTTTTTTTACAATAGTAAGTATAAGGTTTATGTTAATTTTGTGTCCAATCACAACAAAGTACATGGGAAATTTATATAGTATCTAAGTATGCTTCATCAAAAAGTATGGGAGGAATTCTCTCAAAATTTTCTTTCAGATTGACTTTCCACGCGGTTTGGAGACTAAAACTAGGCTTGCTACTGCTCTAGATTCTACAAAACTGGCCAATTAGCAAAATACACTTCTACAAGATTGACATATCTTACTGTGGGGGATAAATAAACCATTTGTCAGTGGGGCTTCGAAGGGAACTGTTTGCAGTGCTTTTGCAGTCTTCATTAGCTCGCTGGGCTTAAATATTTTTCAATTGTTGGCGCATCCCGTCCATTTCATCCTCCATTTGGCGAATTTTGTCTCGCAGCTTGTTCACTTGCTATGATAGGGATATTACCATTCATAGGAGGTCAAGGATTCAAACATACTAGTCTAAAGGAGGGTAAGGGCACTACTGACAATGGTGCTCCATATATTAATGGTTTCCAACACAGATGCGATTAGACTACCTCTGCAAAAGATGATTGTGTGATGACCAGGCTGAATTCGAATCTTCAGAGAGAGATATGAATTGAATTGAGTGCCAACTTGCTCACACTTGAATGTCGAGGTTGAAGATGTGGGGGGTTAGGGATTCCCAATTGATTTTTTTCCCAACAACTTTTTGTAATTGAATTCCTTCCTTACTGTTGTCAACCTCTTGAGACAAAACCTCTTTTGAGATTGCACTAAATTTCTAAATTTGAGAGAGATATCTCGTCTTTTAAGAAATCTCCAAGGAATAACTGCTCTGGAAAGCTTGAGATGTGTTTTTCGGGACCTACAAGTCGTAGAGGGGATACCAACCACACAATTCAAGGAGATGATCTCTACATCCTCCGACTTGTCGTAGAGATTGATTAAATAGACAAACATGCTTCTCTACATATGACACTTTACCTCATCCATATTGAATGGAGGAGGTATTGTACTACTCCCATGCTTTTGGAGTTAGTCTCATTGTCATGTATGTTGGGCTATGCCTAAAGATAACCAACTATGAAGGTATGTTTCCCATGAGGATGATCTAGAGGACTGGAGAGAATATGGGATGCAAGCCTGGAGTTAATAAACCTCATTCATTAGATAAATACTCCTACCACCTCCTGCCACTGGATGCATGAGTATGCCACCTAGAATGTTCTTCACCTTTGATATAGTGAGTTAACAATGATGACGCAAGAGGGGAGATTTCCAAAACATGCCTTGAGGAGTGGATCCATTTAACAAGGGGCATGAAAACCAAAGTTTGAAATATTACATTACCTTTGGGAGGAATCCTTATACCTTGAGTTCACATGCTTCGTATATTTTCTATTCTTAGAGCATCAAGAGGGGAGTTGTATTTCTAGAAAAAAAACTCATCATGGGATGTACATCCAATTTTTGGAGCCATTTACTTCATAAAAACCTTCTTCGAGTTGGCATGGAATGTTGTCTTGACTATATGCATCTTTTTTTTCCATGGAGAATATGGAAGAAACATTTATGAGGGAGAGTCTCTAGGATGCCATTGACTTTTGGAGGAGGAGACTAAGTTTATTTTTCTTAGGGAACAAACTATAATGAAGGTGATGGATGATGATAAGGGAATCCCGTAATATTGCAATAGATGGGATGTCTGCTCTTTTGCTAGTTGTGTACCAGGGTAGAGACTGTACATCTCTACCAAATTATTTGATCTGGCCCAATCCCAATGTAAACTTTGATTGAATCTCTCCTTTTGGATTAATGAGAATCCCTTCCCCTATTCTAATCCCTTTTTGGAGGCCCTGTCAATGAACAACAACCAAATTTTTTAACGAAGCTTCTAGTTCTGAAATTATTTTTCAGAGAGATTGAGTGTCCATTGGCGGGTGACTTTTCTTTTTGTAGTTTGAGGTAAAAGAAAATAATCCATGGGAACCACTAAGTTTCCCATTCATTACCTTTCCTATTGATCCAGTAGGGGGTCATGTTCTTTGATATGCATTGTATTCATTTCAACGCATAGGGAAAGAGATTTGCCAGTAGCCACTGAAGAAGGAGTAAGGATATCTTTGAAGAGAACCCTATTTCTAGAGAGTCATATTTGCCAACATAAAAATTTTGGAAGGAAAATCCACATCCATTTGAAGCATGGCTTGCTTGCAAATGTTCCTGCACACTGATTTTTCCAGTTTGCCATAAGAATTGGAACATAACAAGGCATGATCAATCTATTATACAACGGATTTAAGAAGGATTGATTCTTCATTTTGGGGGTAGAGGGGGTAGTAATAAGGATCACTAATACCTCTTCTTTTAAGATTCTCTAAGGTTGGGATCTTCCTGTGGTGGAGAGTCCAACAAAAGGAATTTACTTTGGGGATATCATTATTGGACCATAGTTTCTTCTAGATGGAGGATTTCAAAAGAATTTTCTCTTGGAACAACAAGTCCTCATATTTGGCTTTTAGAGTATACTCGTGAGATTTCCAATCCAACCTATCGACAATATGACGATTTATGGGGGCAGAACTAGACAAACTAAGTTTCAATGTACCTAATAAAATGGAGAGGAAAGGAGGGATAACTTCAAATTTCCACACGAACCACGCAATGCCTCTTTTCCAAATGATGAATAGGGTGAGTATTCTAATTCCTTGATTAGAGAGATGAAGATGAAAAGGCCATATATCTTTGTAGTCCATTAGAGGGGGGTCATTTAAAATAGAATATATCCACATACTCATTTTTTATCCATCCCTCGGGGTCCAACTGAGGTGACTATTTATTAGGTTGGAGGAGGACAAGATAACGCACTATATAGGGAAAAGGACCTCTAAGGAGTCTTGTGGCAGCCTTCAGAACTAGAACTCATGTATTCACTGGATAGGACTTGCACCCACTAGGAATCACTACTCGTTTTTTATTTTCCAAACTAACTTCGCCCTCATCACTTGATTCATTAGGGAGGGGTCTGTAATCCCCATCCCTTCATGATATCAAGGGGTTGAAATAGTCTTACAATATACAAAATGTAACTTTTTGTGGTGGCTTTACTTCCTTCCTAAAGAAATTTTGGATGACTTTCCCTATTGCCTGTAGAATGTATTTGGGCGCAAAGAGAGTTAAGAATTGAAATGAAGGCATAACTGACAGAAAATATTTGATGAGAACAATTCATTCAGCTAGACTGAGCCATTTAGCTCCCAAGGAGTCTGACTTTCTCTTGATTTTTGAAAGAAAGGATTGCCACACTTGAGGCGAGGGGGTTTTTAGGCAAATAAGGATCCCTAATTATGTGAATTCTTTCCAATTGTCAATTGTAATGAATCAAATATAGATCCAATCTGAAGATACTTCACAACTAAGATATTCCAAGAGTATATTTGTGATTTAGCTGATTTGGCTGATCCACGCAAAGCTAGCAATAGTCATCGAGGCACCTCCTAGAAATATTTTATCATCTGTAAATTGAGAATGATTGTCACTTTTAACCTCGGGAGCAAATTTTAATCCTAGAATACATCCAAAACTGTGATCGAATTCAAGTCTTATGCTCAATGTATCGATTACCAAAATATAGAGGAAGAGAGAAAGGGGACATCCTTAGCAAAGCCCTTGGGAGGCTTGAAAGAAATTTGTGACCCTGCAATGTACAAGGGGAGTGATACAAGGGGAGTTGATACAATTGGAAATCTAGTTTACAAAAGTATTGTCAAAGCCTAGCTTAGTCAAAATTTTAAAGAGGAAATTATGCCTTACTTTTTCAATTGTGTTGGCCATATTTGAGCCAATTAATTGTTCCTAAAGGACCAACTAACTACTAAACATTAATTTTTCAACCCAAGGTCTTGTCTTTCTATTTCAAGGTTATCTGCACAGTTTACGCAAGAGAAATGTTGGTATGACTAATTATTACTATCCTAATGGAAAGAAAAACTGTAATGTTGAAGGAATCAACTCATAACATGATTTCTAACTAGATCAAAACATTCAAAACATCAACTCCTGAATACTTTCTCTAGGAAATAGCAAAGGAAAACTATCAAGCATCAAGTTGTGACCTAAGGAACATCAGTTACAAAATGAAATAGCGGTACTACAAAATTATATTATCGAAAGTAATTGGGTATGCAAGATAATGATAGTCTACAAGAAAACAACAGTAAGCAACAACACTCCAAACGAATTAGCTAAAGAAAATCCAATCTGTAACAATCACTCTAAATTCTATATAAAACTGAACATGAAATTTAATAAGCGGGCAACTATAAACCAAAAGAGATTACGCAAATAAATGACTGGAGTAGAAGAACCGAACAATAATTTAATAGTACATGTAAACACAATATTGCTTCCAAGGTCGGGCCGAAATCACTAGAATCGAATTGCCTTGTAGAAGGAATCAACACAACATATTAAATTTGAATAATAAATGCTTTCATTAAATTACATAGGATCAATTACAATTGATGTCTTCTCAAGTCACAACTTATGCCAAAAATAATAGAATTGAACAACCTCTCTCGAGGCTCAATTCCTAGTCTTTATACTATGTCGGTAAATGATAAGAACAATAAATCTATTTCTGATAAAGATAAATCCTGAGAATCTAAAGATTCTCAGGATGATCATTTCAAGTTACAAGAAGTCTTAATATATTTGGATGACCAAGCTAGAAGCTTGTCTTTAACTGATTTAATCCAAACAAGGATCAACAACATCAAGCTATCTGATCTTCTATGACCAATCCAAGGAACAACATCAAGTGCCAGCTCATTGATAAATTCTTGTCCAAAATAAGGATCCAATCGTGAGTGAATAATTCCTTTGTGATCATATCTCTTCGTAAATATGATAAAATAATAAGAATACATCAAATACTTCTAGAATCCATATTTCATTAATTATCATGTCCTAAATGCAAGAAAGACTTAAAAAATAATATAAAAGCTAAGAAATAAGGTATGGAAATTGTAACAATTATGAGGCCCAACATCACACCCCAATTGACCTTTTTGCATGACCTCATGCATACAAATGATTAATATGCAAGGTAGTTAAGAAGTAAGCTTCATAATATTGTTGGCTTGGTTTTGGTTGACCTAGGTTCGATCTATACTATGCACCAACAAAACCCTCAATCACTAGCCTTTTCAACACTGACTTGCAAGCAGATCGCAATCTCACCCGAAGTGACTATGGGAGGGTGAAAAAACAGGTTTCTACAGCCTTTAAGGATGTGGAGATGTGGTATTATTATGTTCTTTTATTCTTAGCATTCATAAATCACTTCACCATATTACATTAATCACTTAAGCATATCATATAAAACCATAAACCATCATTGTGTTGAAATCAAATGTAATTGTAATAACTGCAACTCTAAAGTAGATGATAAGAAAATATACATAGGAAGACACCAAAATACCGTGGTTCACCCAATGTGGGGCTACGTCCACAAGAACTATTGCTTATATAATGAATCTATGTACAACAAACAGTTATTAGCCTACACACTAAGCTGCAGAATCAGGCCTCTGCGCACTGAGCTATAGAGCCTCTTCTTCACCACAAGACTACATATCACAATAATACAACCATAAACATTGATCTAGATCAATTCAATAACTATATATTTATTCTTTTGCCCAATATATACTATTATATGGAAAGGTTACATCATCACAATACCATGGTCGAAATACCATGGACTCCCTAAAACAAAAACTTGGCCCAAAACCCTTTACAAAATCACGTTATTACAAAAAGGAGGGGCTTCAACCCACCCCAAAGCCTTTATACAATTGTATATTCCAACTGCTCCACTTCACATTCCTCTTCTCTATTGCACACTCCATTGTGCGCTCTGCTCCAAAAAATGCAGAGACTTTGCCAAAATCTAGACTAAGTTGGGTTGCGACCAACAGGTTCCCAACACTCATATGTGAGTTGTCCCAAGTCATTCATCCATTTCACCTTTGGTCTTTGCTTTGATGATGTTGTAGGAATTGTTGAACTGTTGCAGAATCTTTGTGACCCACTTCTCTTCGCTGCGCACTTCGTCCAACAGTGATTTTGTCACATGTTTCGTAGCCTTCTGTACCATTGTTTTCTCCCTCTGTCGAAGCTCTTGAAGATTCTCATCTACTGCTTGGGACAGTTGGAGAGCCTCATCCTGCCATGGTTGACTTCTCTCTGTCAAAATATTATCTTTCTTTCTTAGCTCCTCAATCTTCTTCTGGAGGGAATTTCCCTCATTAATACTTGCGATCTTTTGTGAGATTGGTAATGTCTTCGCAATTTCCCAAATCTCTTCCAGTTGTTGTTTCTTTTGCTGAATATCTTCCTGCAATTTCTACACATTTGGATCTTCCTGTAGTGAAGTCCAAATCTGTAAACTCTCGTCCAAATGTTTCCCATAGTTTGCCACTGCTGCGAAGATGCTGGCCATTGTAGCCTTCAGGTCAGTCTCCCTCTGCTCCCGCACTTCCTGTGGTGTGGATGGATTTAGCTTCATCTGTAAATCAATGATCTTCATCTCATATGAGAATTGTAGTTTTTCAATTTTCTCTTTGTGTCCTTTTATTGGAAGGTCGAGCTTTGCAACCGTGTCCTCTGGTGGCTCTTCTTCTCGCACATCAAGGTCTGGAATATCTTGGCTTGTTGCTTCAACTACTTCCTTAAGCTTCTATTGTTTTGAACTACTTGATACCTTTCCTGGATCGCCTGGTTGAGCTTCCATTGCAATGAATCTCTCTCTCTTTCTACTTTAATGTTTAGCTGTGAGGTGTGTTTTTTTCACAACTTCAACTCATCTATTATTTCCAAGTCCAGCTTGTGTAATATCTACAATGGTACTGCTATGATGTTCATGTTGACATTCCTCCATTCTTTAGCTTGTTGCTGAACCTCATCGGAATCAAACTGTAGGGCTCCGACATGTATCGATGCTATCTGTGTTGCAAGTGTAGGCTCTATTTTCCTTCCTTCTCCAATCTTCTCCACTACCTGCGCTGGTTGTCTAACTGTCTGTGCCAATATTTTATGTTCTGTGATGCGCTCCTGCACGCTTGTTAGAAGTGCGTCGTAGCGACCTTCTAACTTATTCCATGATTCTGTTGTTGCCTTCTAAATCATATCCCCAATTGGTCCAAGTCCCCATCAGTAACGACCGTTGGTGTGACATCCTTTGTCTTGTCTGCCTTCTATTTCTTTTTTATTTTCCTGGCAGCTTCGCCCTATGCCTTCCTCTTTTCTACGATAGCCTATTATGTTTTTATCTTTTCAGACTCTTTATTTTTTTCATCACCTTCAGGAGGATCCAGGTGACCCTTGTCATGTTGCTCCTCTTCTTCTGACTCATGCTCATCCTTGTCTTTGTCCTTTCCACTTGATTCCCCATGCTACGATATGTCCTCCTTTGTTGCACTATCTTTTGCCTATGTCTCTAGCATATTCATCCATGATGTTAGCCATTGTTATACCTACACTAAGATTTCATCTTTTGTTACCAAATATGGCACGGGAAGCCACTCCTTCTTTGTGTTCCTACGAGCCTGTATATACACTTTGTGGAAATCGGTCTTAAAATTCGCAACAGATCTATACTGCTCGTATAAGCCTGGTGAAAGGCAACTATGTTGGTTCACTAACATATGTAAGTCCATATGATATAACACAAAGAACATCTTGTTCTCCTATGCTCGTGATGCTTTAGTGGTATACCACAGCGAGGCATATCGCACAACTTCACAAACATCTGAAGCCACCGGAGGGAACTTTGAATCCTCCAGCTCTCTCCATGCCAGCATCACAATTATTAAAATCAACCATGCATAATGAAATGTGGAACCTTTCTCCTGAACCTCACGGCAGTCATACTCCTGGCATAGATATGCAGCCTAGTTGTACTTAACCCCATTAGTGCACTGCGTAGCTAATGAAACCACTGATGCAAGGAATTCATTATCCCTTCACTTTCTCATGATATTCCTAGCCAATATGTGTGATGTGAAGTGAACTCCATGGTCACTGATTAATTTTATGTCATACACTTGCTTCCCTTTTGTTAGTACAAACTTCTTCTTCATGCTTTCAGGTATGGCGCGATCCTGATATTTTCCAACAAATTCTTTTGCGGGGTTCCACCCTTGATACAGTAGTCTTGTGATTCTCCATATGAGCATTTGGTCTATAGGGATCCTCTTCCCCATCCATAAGCATCCATTGTGCACTAATACGAGAAGTTGTCTCACACGGGTTGTGCTCCCTGGACTTTTGTCGAAGTGCAACACATTCAACATGTTCAATAACCCTGACTACACAAATCCAGCCACCCACTGCTATGGATATAACCTCGTCACACCACTTTCAGGGTAGTGCACTTGCTTTAAGTATCTATCTGGTGTGAATTGTGGATATTTCTTCTTGTCATTGAAATCATAGTCCGTGAAATTCAACTGCGAATTTTCCCAAGGATTTCTCCAGTAAATGGTACTGACTCTAGCAATAGGGGTGTGAAGGTGCCATACTTCACATCCTTCAGCTCTTTTACTGATTTTGCATTTGGTTTTCTAGGTGGGATATATGGTGGTAGAGGGGATGGAAATGTTGCACCATTCATTTCCATTTCCACTTGCTCTACTTCTTTTTCGTTGTCTCTGACTTATTTGATTTCTTGTTGAGGCTCGACATGTTTCTTATCATGTTTCTTCTTCGTTCTCTCCTATTTGGTCAGTTTCTTTCATGGACATCTTCATTGCGTGGGTAATGATGTTGTTGCTGGCAGCTTAGATGATGCTTCCATGATTCTAGCTAATCCGTTCTCATGAAATATACAAGCAATTTATTCCCAAGAATTCTCAAACGACATATGACAACGAAAATTTCTGTAACTTCTCCACAATAGCAACACTCGAATTCTCAATTCAACAAAGTGCCAAATCTGGGTAGGAGGAGGCTTTTTATAACAATTTTTAATCTAAAATTGCATCATTGGCTCAGATTTTGTTCAGATTATGATCATTAATTGCATATCTATCCTTAGATCTTGTCAATCCATCCTCATAAATGCAACTTTCCACATGTGTTAATGTTGACTTTCCCTTTTAACCATCATATCTTTTCCAGTGAACTTCGACGCATCCCATATTATAGCAAACAACTCTTCTTACATTTAGGCTCCTATGAACTTCGACATAATCCAGACTCTAGCGAAGAAACTTCATATGTTGAAGCTCTCTATAATGTAGTTTATAGTCCAGTGCCCATTTTCAACTATAGGTGGTACTAAGACTTTTCTCCTTTCTTCTTCAGAGCACAGTTGTAGGGGCAGGATTTTCGCTATACAACTTCAACCTACTGCCATTTACTCTTCCCTGAATCAATTCTCCATTTAACTTTGCTAATTGAACTACACCTCCATTAGTAATATGCTTGATAACATATGGGCCCAACCAATGCATCTTGAATTTTCCTGGAAATTTCACAAAGTTACTATCATAGAGGAGAACAAGGTCTCCTACCTGGAACTTCTTCTGCTTAATATGTTTCTCATGTCAGGATTTTTCTCTTGCTTTTTCTACCTGCTGATTGAATCCTACAATCCTTAAGCTAGGCATGATTTACTCCATGGGCATCACAATTTCCTTCCCATAAACTAAACTTAAGGGTGTTTGACCTGTCAACTTTTTACATGTGGTCCTATAAGCCCAAAAAACGGATGGAATTATAAGGCCCCAATCATCTCTATTCACATTGCATACCTTAGTAAGTGCATTCTCCAAAATATTATTAAATTCTTCTACTATTCCATTGGCCTGAGGGTAATAAGGGGTACCCTTATGATGATAAACTTGGAACTCTTCAGTCAATGCTTCAATAGTCTTATTCAGGAAGTGTGAACCTTGGTCACTCATCAAAATCTTCAGACATCCAAATCTAGAGAATATGTACTCAAAAATAAATTTTGCAACAATATTTGCATTGCAGTCCCTTACTGGTTGTGCTTCGGCCCATCTTGTCATATAATCAATCATTGTAATTATGTACCTCGCACCAGTCCTCCTTCCAAGTGGGGTGATGGGTCTGACAAAATCAATAGCCCATTTGTCAAAGGCCTGCAAGGTAACTTGTGGTACCAATGGCATTTCATCTCTTCTTAAAAGCTTTCATGTTCTTTGACGCACATCACATGCTCAACAATATTCCTTTGCATCTTTGTGTAGTGTAGGCCACCATAATCCTGCTCTCAAAATCTTCTGCGCATTAGCTTTTCCTACATAGTGTCCACCAGTTATGCCCCCATGAGCCTCTGCTAGAATCATTTGTCTTTCATGTTCAAGAACATATATGCATAGTATCTCATCATGTCCCATCTAATATAGATGTCCTTCTATAAATGAAAAGACAGTTGCCTTAACCACTAATTCTTTCTTTTGCTATGTAGTATACTCTGAAGGAGCCATTCCAGTGGTCAAAAACTTAATGATATCTATGACATGGTCATTCGCAACTATAATTGCAAATAATTGTGCATCATGGATATTATCCTCTATGCTAGTTGGTTCTTCCCCTGTTTTCAATCTTGATAGATGGTCAGGTCTTGCATTCAGTCTCCCTGGTTTAACAATGACTACAAATTCATATTCCTAGAATAACAGAAACCATATGCAAATATTCCCTCCTGAGATAGGCTTATTAACTAAATAGTTTAGTGTAGAATCTGTAAACATTTTAAATTTTGATCCCAACAGACAGTGTCTAAACTTCTGCAAAGCATATACCATAGTCAATCCTTCTGTTTCTGTGGTGTTGTTATTATTTTCTGCTTTAGATAATTTTCTACTTGCAAAAGATATAGGATGATCAATCTCTCATGCACCAGTTTGCGCCAATACTACTTCCAAAGCTATACAAGAGGCATCCACATGGACATGGAATTCCTTATTCCAATCAGCGAATACTAGTATAGGCACAACTACCATTTTTTCTTTCAATATGTTGAGGCTCTTATGACATTCTTCATTCCACTAGAAATTTACATCCTTCTTCAACAATTTCTCCATAAGTGTAGTGATTTGAGCATACCCCTTGATGAACTTCCTGTAATACCCAGTATGTCCCAACGTAGTGCGAAGTTGTCTTACTGAGTTAGGTGGAGGAAAGTTTACAATGATAGTGATCTTAGCAAGTTCCACCATTATTCCTTGTTTACAAACAATATGTCCCAACAATATGTCGAAAGGTACACAAAATATGCACTTCTTTAGGTTCAAAGGGATATGATATTGTCTACATGTGTTGAGCATAAGTCTTAAAATTCCAACATGTTTTCTTAACAATCCAAACAATTTCCAATTATCAAAGTATACCTCTAAAACCTTGTGGATATATTCCTTAAAAGTTGCAACCACCACCCTAGAAAATATAGCAAGGGTATTTTTTAATCCAAACGAAATTACTGTGTATTGATATGAGCCCCATTCTGTAGCAAATGTGGTCTTATGTTGATCTTCAGTTGCAATTCTAATTTGATGATAACCTGAAATCCAACTGTAAATGAGTAAGCTTCTTGAACTCCTACATTGTATAACACTTCATCTGTAAAGGGGTAGGGAAGGGATCATGTAAACATGCATCATTCAACTTTCTCATAGTAACACAGGTCCTAATTTCTCCTTGATTCTTCTCCTCTTGCACCACCATAGGACTCACCCATTTTGATTCTTCTATAGGTTCAATAATTCCTGCTGCTATCATCTTATCAAGCTCTATCTTTACTTTCTCCTTATACTTTGGGTTCAACCTGTAAGGTCTTTGTTTGACTGGCTTCGCATCAGGCTTAAGGGAATCTTCATGACTCCTATATCTCTTATTATACCCTTCATATCTAAAAACTTAGTGGGGAATAGTTCTTGATATTCATGAAGTAACTCTGTAACTTTATTGACTATCTCCTCATCCCAGTAATCTCATATTATTGCAAACTTGGGTTCCTTATTTAATCATATGTTCACCTTCTTGGCCTTCAGTGGCTTAAATATGTCTGGTATCTCTGGCTCAGGTCCAGTTATTTCGTGATATCCTTATGATTCTGCTATGACGATGTTGCCAGGTTCTTCTTCTTCATCTGCAGTAAGGTCATAGCATTCCAATTCATTTTCTATATGTACATTCCAATCAGGTTGCTGCCATATCAATTAGTTGACATTCTCAAAAATATTCTTCAACTGTATGAAGGGCCAAATCTATGTATGGACAATCATCCTCAAAACTAAATGTTAATATGAAACCATCAACCATGTCTACCCAATTCACGGTGCCATGTCAAAACTCTGTTTCTAGGTACTAGTTCTTAGGGATAGTCTCTAATGTATAAATGAATCCATGTACCCATTCATGATGTGGAATCTCCTTCCATGTTGTAGTGCATAGTTGGATATGCTTTCTAGGATTAGTTTCACCATCGTATTTTATCTCTATCTATGTATCTATTTGTCCAAATCTTATCCACATCAATCTTTGACATTCCTACCAGCCTCCTATATCTTCTTGTGCGCATTCCACCATCTAGCAGGGGTAGCTTTCAGAGCTATATCCAAGGCTCAAAACCTTAATATTTTGGAACTTGTTCTTCATAATCATTAAGAAAAGTATTCACATCACCAAATCCATCATAAGAATGTAGGTTACATACCTCAGATATCATACAATGAACTGATTTGGTAATTCTTGCACAACGCCTTGTGGATACTTCATGCAACCTATTATGCCAGTTCTCCAAATCTCATTTTGAGTCTCAGGTACAAGAACTATCGTGCTCCCAACTTAATTTCCCTCTGTAGTAGAGTTAACATAATATTGTACCTTCATTATCATTTGATATATATTTTCAATGTTAGTTGCGTAGTATTCTTCTTTGACTGGTTATGTGTATCTTACTCCTTATGATGGATCCAAGGGAACAATTACTATTACATTATTTCCTTCAAATATCATCGGTCTCTTCTTTAGGTTAATTATGGCCATATTATCAAATTCCTAGTCAATTCCAAGCAGTCAAGGATAAGGGTTACTGTCATCGACGATCTCTATTACCTCAAAATTAGCAATAGTGTGAACTCCTTCAATATCCACAGTGATACCTGATAGTCAAGGGAAAATCTTTTTTTTTTATTTGCCATCCTTACCTAAATAGGTGACCACTGTAACTTCAACTTACTTATTAATTCCTATGTTTGCTTCGTCAAGACATTAGCATTAGGTCATAAATCCAGAATAACTTGATCCATCTCATATCTTCTTATCTACGCACTAAGCCTCATCTCTCTTCCAATTTTCTTTTGTCGATGCAAATTATTGACTGCGCGCATCTCACTTCATAGTGTAAGGGATGCATAGGAATCTATCAACTCTTGAAACCCTTTTATAACCTTTTGATCTCTTAACAATTTCACACAAGTTTCTAGAAAAGACATTAGGATACCTACTTCATTTGTTGAATCTTGATCTTGTGTCAAAGCTTGATCTTGTGTCGGAGCTTGGTCCTGTGTCGAAGTTGATGACATGTCCCAGTTACTTTTCTGATCGGGCTTTGGCTATGCACTAGATATCAAAGCTCCAACATCCATAAAACTTCACTTTGTGGTGGCCTGGGTGCAAGTGTTAATGATAATCGTTCAAATCCAGAAACAATCTCTTCAAGCGCAAGTGGAAGTTCTTCTCGGATTTTCTTTGGAGTTTCAGTTATACGCCTCCAAATGTAGTTATTCTACTAAAACATCAAAATTGTTAAAATTACCCGAAATATGACTGAACTTCACCTACCATGAACCGAAAGGAAATAACTCTTTTGTTCATAAACTTCTCGCGTCTGCCTTTTCCACAAATCTTTATCTTCCCCACATAACTAAAAGAAAATAAAGGTGCAATTTATAACTTCTCGGGTCAGAAATTTAGATTAAAGCCCATGTACCTTTTGACGTGATATCCATCGGATCTCGTCATTTCATAGTGAACGGCTATGATCAATCTGGACTTCAAAGGATTAAATCACATTTCATACCATATCGCGTCTGATTTCCAAATTAAACCTCGTGCATTTTAACCACGGGATTGTTGTCGGATCGGCCTCCTTTAAGAGAACAATCCAGATTAACTGAGATATTAACTCAATTAAATAATTTCTCACATCCAGTTTTAGAATTAACGCTCACGCTTATTAGCATGTGATCGCCATTAGATCTCTTGCCTGTCGATCGAAAGGTTTAGGTCTTCTCTGGGGTTCTCAAGAGTTTTGTCGGGTTTTCTTCGTTCCGCCAAGGTTTTAGTGCGTCAGCCAAGGTTAACCTGTTTCTAAGTCATATTCAGGATTTCGCTAATTAAACTTTGTGACTTCGAAATACCTCCCGATAAACTCAAAACACCATGAACAAAGACTTAAACCGCGATAACAAAAGATTATATAAAATCTAGTTTTAAAGGCCCAAACTTAAAATCAACAACATTCAACGATATTTCGAAGGAACTTCAAACCTTCGGGATTGACCATTCATGCGCAGAATACACAGAGACACAAAGAATTTCCAATTTTTACAATAAAATCCTCCTCAGCCAAATCCTATTACAATAATTTAAAACTTACATAAATACCAATACATACAAACAATCAGATCCTCCATCAATGGATCGAATCTGTCTAATACTAGATAATATCTACACTACATTATATTCTCCTCGAGAATCTCAACTAAGTCTAAACTACTTGAATTAATTACAAAATCATTCAAATCCCTCTATTCTAGTTCAAATCTTATCTAGAAAACTTTGTAAAGTGAGAGCTAAAGGATCCCACTCCTTTGCTTGTAAATTTTTTTTGGATTTTTGGAATAAAATCGAAGCCTTTTGTCTTCAAGCCTCATGCTCCTGCATCATACTCCTGAGGACAAAATTCTTCATGAGCTCTTCTACAGAACTACCCAACTTCTATAGCATGACCTATGTCATCCAGGTAGCATCAGTAATTATTTGATCCTTGCATTTGACCAAATACTGAAAATACTCGTGTCCCCTTATCTTCTTAAATACTCCCTTATCAAAAATCCGTGGCTGCAATGCCTTTGTTGTAGGTAACTATTTTACCCAATCAACCTCTTGTTCTTCCTTGTCTTCTATTGTATCACTGCATTTCCACTTTCATACCTGTACAAATCAGCAACATTGAAAATTGGACATATTCCAATATCAGGGGGTAATCAATTTCATATGCATTTGTAGAAAATTTCCTCAAGACTTTGGATGGTCCAATTTTCTTAAATTTTAACTTGTTATACTCCCTTTTTGGAAAACTTTCCTTCCTCAGGTGTGCTAGAACCAAATCTCCAACCTCAAAGTTAACTTCTCTCTTCTTCAATTCTGCTCTGCTCTTGTATTTTATGTTGCTATCTTGTAACTATTGTTTTACCTGTTCATGTATTGCTTGAATATCTGAAGCAAAATCCTCTCCTTTAGCACTTCTCATTTAAGCTTTTCCCAAGTCTCTTAATTCATACACTCCTCTTGGGTGCATTCCATCAACTATATGGAATGGACTCTACCCTGTACTCCTATTAGGAGAATCATTATAAGCATATTCAGCATGTGCCAAAAATTGATCCCACTATTTTGGATGTTCACCTGTAAGACTTCTCCGAAGATTACCCAATATTTTGTTCACAACTTCAGTCTACCCATCAGTCTAAGGATCATAAGCTGAATTGAAACTCAGTTTAGTACCAACCTTTTTCCACAATGTCCTCCAGAAATGACCAACAAATCTGGTGTCTCTATCTGAAACAATGCTCTTAGGTAACCCATGTAATCTTACAACCTCCTTAAAAAATATATTAGCAATGTGAGTAGCATCACTGGTTTTATAACATGGAATAAAATGTGCCATTTTAGAAGAACTGTCAACTACAACATAAACTGAATCATTTCCTCTTTGAGTTTTTTGTATACCCAAAACAAAATCCATACTTACCATATCCAAGGTCTATCTGGAATAGCTAATGGAACATACAAACCTGTGTTTTGGCTCCTTCCCTTTCCATACTGACAGACTTTACAATTATTCACATACTTCTCCACTTCAGATCTCATCTTTGGCCATAACTAAACCGACTCACCTGCTCATAAGTCTTGTCTGCACCAAAATATCCTCCAAGTACACCACTATGTTTCTCCTTAATTAAGTTTTCTCTCATAGAACAATTTGGTATGCACCACTGATTTCTTTTAAACAACAATCCTTCTTACAAGAAAAAATCCATCCACTTGCTTCTATCTAACAAAACAGGATTTCTACAAGCTTCAAATGCCTCTTTAAAATATAAATATTTCTCATATAATTCCTTAAGAAAATCAAAACCCAACACTTGAATTTGACTTTCCTGAACTAAAATGTTTTTTCTGCTTAAGGCATCTGCTACCTTGGTTGCTTGGCCAGTTATATGCTTCAATACAAAATTAAAACTTTGAAGATTTTCTACCCATTTTGCATGTTTCTGATTAAGGATTGGTTGTTGCATAATGTACTGCAATGCATGATTGTCTGAATACAGTATAAACTCCTTAGACATCAAGTAATGTCTCCACTTCTTTAATGATTGTAAAACTGCATAAAACTCCTTATCATAAGAAGAATATTTCTTCTTTGATTCATTTAGTTTTTCACTTAAATAAGCTACAGGTTTGTCCTCTTGATTAAAACACCGCCAATAGCTTCTCCACTAGCATCACATTTCACTTGGAAAGGCTTATTTAAATCAGGGAAAATCAAAATAGGTTTCTTAGTGATCTTCCTTTTCAACATTTGAGAATTCTTCTCTGCTTCAGCAGTCCATTTAAATGGATGTCTATCCTTCTTGATAGTATCAATAATAGAAGCATTGATATTACTAAAATTACTCATGAATTTCCTATAAAAACTAGCAAGACCATGGAAACTTCTTACCTCAAAAACACTTTTTGGTGAAGGCCACTCCATGATTGCCTTAATCTTCTCTGGAACCATCTTTAATCCATCCGCAGAACTAACAAAACCCAAATATACCAATTCTTCCTTCATGAATGAACATTTATTTAAATTTAATAGAAATTTTTCTTGTTGTAACCTTTGTAGGAAATAACTCAGATGTCTCATATGTTCCTCTTTAGATCTGTTGTAAACTAATATATCATCCAGATCTACTATTATAAATTTACCAATCAATTCTTTCAACACTTCATTCATAAGCCTCATAAATGTACTAGGAGCATTTGATAACCCAAAACGGATTACCATCCATTCATACAATCCTTCATTTGTTTTAAAAGCAGTTTTCCATTCATCACCTTCTCTAATCCTTATTTGACGATAACCACTTTTTAAATCCAGCTTTGTAAAATATCTTGTTCCACTTAAACAATCCATCAAATCGTCTATTCTAGGTAAAGGAAATCTATACCTAATTGTTATTTTGTTGATTGATCTTGAATCAATGCACATTCTCCAACCTCCATCTTTCTTTGGACTCAACACTGTTGGCACTGCACAAGGACTCAAACTTTCTCTAATCAGTACTTTAGCTGACAGTTCCTGCACCTGTTTTTTGATTTCTTCATCTTCTGTGGGAGTCATCCTATAAGCTGCTTTATTTGGTAGATTTGCTCCTGGAATCAAATCTATATGATGACTGATTTTTCTAATGGGTGGTAACTCATTAGGAAAATCATCTACAATGGTATCACAATAATTCTCCAGCATATCTCGAATTTCAATTGGCAAATCAGAAATCTTAGTGGAAGTAATTATTACGTTGGGTTTGCAAATCAATGCAAAATTTATCTCACCCTCTTCAAACTATTGTAGGTATTCTTTTCCACTCAATAATAAGGTATTTGGATCAGATTTTTTTGATGCATCCTCCTCTTCCATAGGCAACAATGTATGATTAACACCATCCTTATCAAACTTGTATGTGTTCTTTTTCCCATCATGCATAGCTCCTTTGTCATACTGCCAAGGTCTTCCTAGCAATATGTGACACGCATCCATAGGCATAACATCAGATAGAATTTTTTCTTTGTATTTTCCCAACTACAACTCCACTTCACATTGTTCCTTCACTAACAACTGATGTCCTTTTTGAAGAAATGACACCTTGTAAGGTGTTGGATGTTTCCTTGTCTTTAATTTCAACTTCTCCACCACTTTTGTAGAGACCAAATTATCAGTATTGCCACTATCAATTATCATTTGACAACATTTTCCTTAAACCTTGCACACAGTCCTGAACAAAGCCTTTCTCTCTGCTAGTTCAACAAATTCCTTTGTTGGCTTTAACAAAACTTTGTTAACTACCAAAGATTCCCCTTTCTCTGGTACGTTTTCTTTTTCTTCTGGCACCTTTGTTGCTTCGTCTTCAGTCTTAGCAACAATTACATTCCTCTTATTTGTTCCTCTGTTTCATGGGCACTCATAGGCTCTGTGTCCTAGCTTATTACATATGTAGCATTTGACTTCTCTTCCTCTACCTCTGCCTCCTCTTCCTCTAGAAAAACTCCTTCTGTCACTTGCATCACCTTCTGTGGGTGATCCAAAATGGATTTTGGATAGACTCCTAAGTCTGAGTATTCATCACAAGGGAAAATGAAAGTCCAGGGAAGTTCTTGGAAATAGCCCCATTGCAGAGATCTTTTCATTTTGAATCCACTGCAACTTGAATGGGCAAAAATGGACTTAGGATGCAGAAGTTATCACCAAAAGAAGTTGTCCTTTATTCTTTAGAAAAAGAAGGAAAATCCCCTAAAATGGGAAAAAAACCATTATAAAGGGAAATCGTATAGGAGGAGGGCAAAAAGCAGACTTAAGCGTAGAGGGGAAGCCACCCCCGATTGCCTATCTCCAACATATCAGGTCAGAGGCAGGCTAGTGCATATAACGTGAGGGAAGGACCCAGGCCGATGCGACATTGTGATCGTCGATCGGCGTATCGGCATTGGCGATGGCATAAGACAAGGGATGGACCCCCGAGGCTATGCGACGAGCGATTGCGATATATCACATCGCAAAGTCGTATTGCGGCAATAAAAGGGGCGATAGTACATGCACATGTGATTGTCGAACTCGATGGGTTTTATAAACCTGACATCATAATATTTGAGTTCCGGAAAAAGGGACTTTCTCGTGTATAAGCGCGTTTCGGCATAAAAATCGAAATACAAAGGAAAAAGCCCCCAAAGGGATACAGCCAGACCCAAAGGGGAATTAAAGGCGCGATATATAAAATTTGAGTTCTGATAAGGCAGGATTTTGGTCGGGCCTTAGGCAGAAAGTGGTATTGGGCTGGATCCACCCGAGCCCACACATTGGTCGACACGTGGCTGGCAGAGGAGAGAGGAAAACTGCCTTTTTAGGGGGGTAACCTCCCTACTCCTAAGCCAACCGAAATTGAATATCGACAGTTGATCATAGATCCCACAGATCGACAGTGGGGATTGTGATAGTAGCCAAAGGCGGACCTGATGCGATTTTAGGGAAATTTCATATATAATTTGAAGTCTGATAAGACAAATTTTGTCGGGTTTTTCATCGTTTTCCCGTGTATTTGGGATTTTTGTCCAGTATGCTTATGCGATGCGATATAACGCCTAATGGCGGACCCGATAGGGATTTAGGGCGATTGAATTGGATTTCACGCCCGATAGTGTATTTCGCATACATTCTCTCTGTAATGGATTTTTCTCAGTTTTCGGTTTTTTGCCTATGAAATGGCCCCAATTCCTTCGGTAACCTCTCCTGATCATTATGCCATGCTGTAGCAGGCGTTTTTTATAGGCAATGATGCATTGTGAAGCGACAAAGTCGCAGAGGGACAATGAATTGCAAAGAAACGGCCAGGGAAGCCAAAAAGCCGGGAAAATGCCTCAAAAGAGCTAAAGAGCACGAGTGAGGGCACATGAGGAAGAAGCTAGCAGAAGCAACCAAAGAAAGCTGAAATCGGAGCTGCAAAAGGTCACTGGAAGGTTGCCGAGGATCGCTTGGAGGTCAAGCAAACCACAGAGGCACGTAGAGGCCGAGAGAGGGAGCTCGGGGAAGCTAGAGTCAAAGCTAGAAAGCCAAGAGCTTCAGAGCCAAGGAGAGATGGTGTTCTGAGCCCACTGTTTTTGTGTAAAACAATGTAGTCGAGCCAAGAGCTTGTAAAAAAGGACTTGCCATAATCCCAGAGAGCCTAGTCGAGTTGACCAGAGCTCAAGGAGACGTAGCCCTAGAGTTTTGGGTGAACTCCACGTTAAATTGTTGTCTTATGTGTTTGCTTATTGTTGCATTTGTCTACTATCGTATGTATTTACATATCGACACAAACAACAGAATTTTAAAAGCACATAAACATACATAAGCATTTTAAAACAAATATAAGCATACACCTATCTATTCAAGCATAAGCTCAATTCCGCATTGGTTAATCAATAAGATTTGGGAATATTTAAAGCTTTGGAAGTGGGAGAGGTTCTTGTAAGTTAGAAAAGAAGCCTAAGAGCCCCATTTTCAGATCAGGTGGTATTAGAGCTAGGTTGGTTAACCTCACCTTCAAAGAAGGTATGTCAGAATGCTTGATTGACAGAGCAAAGATTGCTTGTCTGAAAGGTGTTTGGGCAGTCAAGGATTGACTGTCTGGTTGATTGTATGCTTGTTTGCAGACTGACTATTGTTTGAGTTTGCAGAGGTGAAGGGAAAGCTATTGATAGCTCAGTCTACGAAGGACAAGAAGGAAGAAGGGCTGAATGCATTCTTCTATCCCAAAGGACCTCAAGGAAATCCTTGAAGCATAAGAGGTTTGTTGCAAAAGGTTGCTTAAATAAGCTCTTTAGTAATCTTCTTTGAAGTTATTTTGTTCATTGGTATAATGACAACTTCTACAAGTGAGTTCTCAAAATCCTCTTGCATCACAAGAATCTTTGATGAAGACATAAAGCAAGACTTGTTCCTTATGATGGGCAAGGTAAGAGAAATGTTTGAGGATGGAAGAAAGAGCAGGATACTTAGAGAGCAGTTGAATTCCATGAAGGAAGAGAAGCAGTTGCTTTCTGACGGATTGCAGGAAATGGAGAGGCAACTTCATATTGCAAATATGAACCTGAAAAGGATGCATGAATTGGAGTCATAGCTCTTTGTTTCCAAAAAAGCCTTGGTCAATTATCAGCTTGAAGAAGAGGTAAATCGTTCCATTTTTTCTTCAAATTCCTCTAAGAATGCTTATATTGGTTCTTTTGAAAAACATATTAGAGGCATAGGTTCCAAGCTAATGTCCAAGATGGGCTATGAAGGAAAGGGCTTGGGGAAGAATGCACAAGGTATTGTTGAACCAATATGGTTGAGGAAAGGCCTAAGTATTTCGGTCTTGGCTATGGACAACCTTATGGAGAGAGTTCCAAAGCTGTCATGAAGGCCATTGAAACAGTTCCAAGAAGGAGTTTCATTTCATGTCCTCTACCTCAAAAGTGCGAAGATTGTGTTCAGGAGGAATGCAATGGCTTGAAACATCATTTGCACGATGCAGGTGTTCAGAAGCACACACTTGAACCAGGGAGTTGTGGAAACTCTGACAGCTGAAGAGATTGATAGTGTTCCAAAGGGAGCCACTTCTTCATTTGCTTCACCTCCTCATGAAGGCAATAAAGGTGAAAGAGGTAGGTATAAATCTGGTTCTAAACATACTCCTTTTGATTTTGCAAAGCATGGTAAATTTCCACATAAGCATGGGAAAAGAATTGCATGTTCCTTTTGTGGTTTGGATAACCATAATGTTTCTAGATGTTGGAAGAGAATGGGAACATACAAGAAACTTTTGAAGGAAAAGAAGCAGAAAGCCAAATGTCCATTGGACAAGGAAAAACACGCTGTCAAGAGGATGCACATGTGTTGCACTTACTGCTATAAGCAAGGGCATCTTGCTTAAAGGTGTTGGACTCTGAATCCAGCAATGCTTTCACAAAAGTTGAAGAAAGTGGAAAGAGAAGGTGGCGGAAATGGAAAGGAAGTTTCCATGAATGATGTGTCTCAAGATGATTCACATGTTGATGCTGATATGTAAGCAAAGGAAAGACATTTGAACTGGATTAGTAAGAAATGGTTAGAGTTCTTTTCCAATTAAGGGTGCATGTCTATTGATGCATCTATTTGCATTTCTTTGTTGATGAGATGCAAGTTGCAGGTTTCTACCAAGAAGGTGAATGGAAAAATGTTGAGTAGGAAACCCACTTTGTTGCTGCAACATTATATTTCATTTCAGCTTCGAATTACAGTGTGCTTAAGCGAAAATTGAAGGATGAAACACATGCATAAGCATGACGTGCATGAACATAGGGATGTTGATGTTTTCCTTGTATTTGAACATGTATGTGTAATTAACTTGAAGGGTTGATTGCTTTGATGTAAACATGCATGTAATGTTGACTTGAGGAAAGTTGACTTGCTCTCCAAGATGGAGATAGTGATGAAATGTTTCATCTTTTGAAAGGAGTCCTAATGGTCTTCTTCTATATGCTTGACTTGAAGGGTCATTTGTTTTAAAGGAGTGTTTTGTGGGCTTGTTGTCTAGGCCATCATTTGTATGTAGATGTAAGACATGGAGGTGTTCACAAGATGTGAAATATGTTTCTTTGTTGAAACAAGAGTTTAGTCCATCCAATTATTGTCTATATTTCTGTTGTTGTTAACAATTGTTGTTGACAGCTTTTCAAACAGGTAAAAATGAGAGTTTTTTGGATTAGGTGTACTTCACATTTGTTTGAGCCACCTTGGATCAATGATGAAGGCAGAGAAGTTAAAACTACCTTCTGTGACCATTTCAGCAAGAGTTTTGCAGAAGGCAAGGGGGAAGACAGTTCTTCCCAAGAGGACCAGCACATCCAGGAAGTAAAGTGGTCAAAGGCTTTGGTTCAGAGGCACTATGCAAGTCAAGTGTGTGGAGGCTGAAAGAAAAGGGTGTTGTTACTCTCATTTATTGTTTATATCAGGATATTATTCTTTTGGAGACCAAAAGTTCTTTTAGTGGCAAGGCGTGATCCAAAATGGATTTTTGATAGACTCCTAAGTATGATTGTTCCTCACAGAGGAAAATTAAATTCCAAGGAAGTTCCTAGAAATAGCCCCATTGCAGAGATATTTTCATTCTGAAGCTACTGCAATTTGAATGGGAAAAATTGGACTTAGGATGCAGAAGTTATCACCAAAAGAAGTTTCCCTTTGTTCTTTAGAAAAAGAGGTAAAATCCCCTAAAATGGGCAAAAAACCTTTACAAAGGGAAATCACAACGGAGGAGGGCCAAAAGCGGACTTAAGCGGAGAGGGGAAGCTACCCCTAATTGCCGATCCCCGACATATCGGGTCAGAGGCAGGCTGGTGCATATAATGTGAGGGAAGGACCCGGGCCGATGCAACATTGTGATCGTCGATCGATGGATCAGCATCGGCGATGGAATAAGACAAGGGATGGACCCCTGGGGCTATGCAACAAGTGATTGCGATATATCGCATCGTAATGTCATATCATTCCATAAAAGTGGCTATAGTACATGCACATGCGATCACCAGACCCGATGGGTTTTATAAACCCGACATCATAATATTTGAGTTCCAAAAAAAGGGACTTTCCTGTGTATAAGCGTGTTTCGGCATGAAAACTAAAATACAAAGGAAAAAGCCCCCAAAGCGATATAGCCAGACTCGAAGGGGAATTAAAGGCGTGATATATAAAATTTGAGTTTCGATAAGGCGGGATTTCGGACGAGCCTTAGGCGAAAAGCGGTATTGGGCTGGTTCCGCCCGTGCCCACACATTGGTCGACACGTGGCTAGCGGAGGAGAGAGGAAAACCGCCTTTTCAGGTGGGTAACCTCCCTACTCATAAGCAACCCAAAATTGAATATCGATCGTTGATCAGAGATCCTGCAGATCAACGGTGGGGACTGCAATAGCAGACAAAAGCGAGCCTAATGCGATTTTAGGGTGATTTCATATATAATTTGAAGTCCGATAGGATGAATTTTTTCAGGTTTTTCATCGTTTTCCAATGTATTTGGGATTTTGTCCAATATGCTTATGCGATGCGATATAACGCCTAATGGCGAACCCGATAGGGATTTAGAGACGATTGAATGGGATTTCACGTCTGAAAATCACGCTTGATAGTGTATTTCATAGACATTCTTTGTGTAATGTATTTTTCTCAGTTTTCGGGTTTTTGCTTGTGAAATGGCCCCAGTTCCTTCTGTAATCGCTCCTAATCATCATGCCACATTGCAGCAGGCGTTTTTTATAGGCGATGATGCATTGTGAAGCCATAGAGCCGCAGAGGGACAATGAATCACAGAGAAACGGTCAGGGAAGCCAAAAATCCAGGAAAATGCCTCAAAAGAGCCAGAGAGCACGAGTGAGGGCATAGGAGGAAGAAGCTAGCAGAAGCATCCAGAGAAAGCTGAAAGCAGAGCTGCAAAAGGTCACTAGAAGGTTGTCGAGGATAGCTTGGAGGTTAAACAAATCACAGAGGTATGCATAGGCTAAGAGAGGGAGCTCGAGGAAGCCAGAGCTAGAGCCAGAAAGCCGAGAGCTTCAGAGCCAGGGAGAGATGGTGTTCTGAGCCCACTGTTTTTATGTAAAATAGTGTAGTCGAGCCAAGATCTTGTAAAAAATGACTTGCCATAATCCCAGAGAGCCTAGTCGAGTTGACCAGAGCTCAAGGAATGTTTTATACCTGGGGGGATAATATGGGGTACAAAGGGAGGTACCCAAGGGAATAATGTAATAATGGGATGGGCCACAGTAATAAATAAGGTGGTTAACCCATATCATGTAAGGGACCACAAGTAGTTAGTAATAATGTAATGGGCCCATGATATTAGATAGATGATATTGAGGGAACCATGGTAATGACCCACGGTATTGTATGTATGAAGCCTATATAGAGGCTAGAGACTCCACATTGAGAGATGTCAAGGAATATTGTATGAACATGCATATGGCTTGTGGAGTGCTTTCCTTCATTAAGGAGTGAATGTATGGTGTTGCCCTACCTTAAGGGTTTTGATTAATAAACTGAAGCATTTACCTATATTCAGATCTTCTTATTCTTGGGTTTATTTATATTATCATATATTTCTGGGTTAGGTCTATAACGTAGCCCTAGAGTTTTGGGTGAACTCCATGTTAAATTGTTGTCTTATGTGTTTGCTTATTTCTGCATTTGTCTACTATCATATTTATTTACATATCAAAAAAAACAACAGAATTTTAAAAGCACATAAACATACATAAGCATTTTAAAACAAATATAAGCATACACCTATCTTTTCAAGCATAAGCTCAATTTCGCATTGGTTAATCAATAAGACTTGGGAATATTTAAAGCTTTGGAAGTGGGAGAGGTTCTTGTAAGTTAGACAAGAAGCCTAAGAGCCCCATTTTCAGATCAGTGGTTGTATGCTAACTCGAGCTGTTGCTAGCACCATCTCTAGGTGTTGTAGATCTTCCTCTACCAC
>APFE031740154.1:1562-12525 GCA_000404065.3 Pinus taeda | reverse complement strand
AGAAACTCAATGGTTTCATGCGTTTGTTGTAGATGCCGTGAAATATCAGCAAGAGTTTCTTTGCTGACGTGCACCATGTCTTCATCACTGGATATGATCAAACTGTGAAGAATGTTTAACAACTGAATATGCTGTGCCATTTGAACTTGCTTACTTGAAATCAGGCTCTCTTGTAGGAGATGTCGTGCTTTGAACTGTTGCACTTGAAGGATAGGCTCGCCTGAATGTGACTTGAATGGCACGCTCGCTTGATGTGTTGTTGATTGCACTTGCTAGAGTTGTAAAATTTTCTCGCTTAAACTCGGGATTTCACGCTCGCTTGATGAAGATCGCGTTTGTTTAAGCGCTTACTTGACTTACTTGATGAATTCACATTCACTTGAATGAATAGCCACGCTCGCTTGATGTCAATGTCAACTTGATTGATTTTACTTGTTTGATGATTACTGCAATAAACTTCACTCTGGCTCACTTGATGTGTTGATTTTTGCACTGAATTAAGGCAATGTGGTTGAATGAATAATCACGCTCACTTGCAGGAGATGTAAATTTGTTGCTTGTTTTCTTTAGAGTTAAAATTCTTGCATTCAGTTGATTTTGCTTTAAAGGAAGGGTGTCGAACACTGTCGAAAATGCACCCAAAAAAGCTTACAAGAATTCACTTGTCTGAATCTGATGAAATGGAAGAGAATTGGCGCACTTGACTTTTGATCAAATCAAAATGTGGGTGTCGGTTTCAACCGAGAATGCACCCTTACAATTCAATGTGATTTGAGTTTGATTACAAGTTCAACAATGTTGATGTAGACTTTGCTTTGAAACGTTGAAGTTTACAAATTCATTAACTTGATTGAATTTGCTTGTTGAAGTAGAATGTCGATGTTGAAAACTTTGATTATTTGTTGTAGTGACGCAAATGCATGTGTTGAGCTTAATTATCCTTCCTTGATGCTATTATGTTACAAGTCTTGTGCTTGCTTGCATTGAACTTGATGTGTATTAAATGAGATCATTTATGTGTCAAAACTAGACACAAATCAAAAGGCAAAAACATGAAGTCATAAAACACATGCACCATCAAACACACATAGTGTACCTTAGATCCCCTTATTCAATTTCGGGCAGATCTAGGACACATCAGCACCACAAAAAATGATATATTTATTGAGTATTGAGATCATCAACCTTTCATCTTTAACAACATTGCCATGGAAGCTTTCTCAAACAATCTAACACTCGCAATTTTTGGAAGCAAATGCGGTCAAAAACCTGACTCAACCTCCTACATCAATGAGCTTTCCATTGAAAAAATTTATCACTCCAAAAATTTCAAAACATCACCCTTATTACTCCATGATAAATCTTTAAAAAATACTTTTAAAAGGCTCACCTTATCACTCCATTACAAAGCTTTAAAAAAATAATTTTATAAAGCTCTAAAAAAACTCTACTTTATCATCCCACTTAAAAATGAATTTATCATTCTTTTATGATATCACTTTAAGCTTCTCCAAATTCACCTTATCTAACACCATACAAAAAATTGTTGTCTCCGTGCACTCATTCCCAGGATCAATGCTTTTCTTCTGTGCAGATCTGTCAATTCTCTTTAACACGACCTTTACGTGCACCGTCAATTCTCAGGCAGAAGTGAGGTTGAGGCCGAGACTAATGGCGATGAGAGTGCCCCTGCAACTACACTTCCATACTCGTTCTACATTCGTATTCTCTTCCACAACACCACACTATTCTCTGTTACGCTGTGCTATTTGTATTCAACTCCTTTTCTGCCATCAGATTCAGTGCTGTAATAATACAAAACTCATAAATCACAAATAATACTTGGCAGAGTATAAGAAGAAATGATTCACGTTGCCAATCAGAGAAATTGGATAGCAAAAACTGCACAGTAATACTATACAAAGCAATGTGATTATCAATGGTTGCTTTCTGTCGATATACTAGAGGTGATGTCATCTTCCACAGGCTTCATTGATTGTCCCATACAAGAGCGAGCAACAGACTCAAATAATTTCTCTATCTCAGGAGCACAGTGCATGAATCCACGATTCCAGAAATTATAGCGTGGATTCTTTATAAGTTCAATGAAAGTAATGAGTAGTCCCCATGGATGAGGTCTATTTACTATCAAGCGTTCTAACAGTACTCTTGTTATCTATTCTTGGATAATATCCTGATTTGCTTCTGCAAAAAGATACAGCAACACACAAGAAAAGTAATGGGTATGGTTATTTGGATAACGCAATTGATTGGAAACCGCGTTAAGAAACAAGTATCGGCCTTCTGTGTCCAGATCTAACTTATTGGAGGAGGTAAAAAAGGAAATTGATGCATTCTCAAAAGGTGGACCACTTTCTTACGCAGACCTCATCCAATTTGCAGGATGAGCAGCAACCAGAAATACCTTTCTTAGTGCTGCAATTCGTAAATGTGGTGGCAACGAAGAGAAAGGCCGGACAATGATGACTTTGAAAATTTACAGAAATTCACACACTTTACCAAAATCCAAAAATCTACCACGGATGGAAAGCTTGCGAATTGAGAAGCCCGTCGTGAGAAGAAACTCAACAGGGAACGATCAAAATACCCTCGAACTGACGCAAAAAAGACCATCCATCACAGTCACATCCAACTGGCGCTTTGACAAATCACCACTATGCTCTTAAATAACCTATGGCGATCATAGTTGATATTTTGTGAAACAGAAACAAAGGTCAACAACTTGAGATTCAAAGGCTCTGATGATCAGAAGTCGATAATCCCAAATCTGGGAGGATGAGGGCACACTGGTTATTAAGATATTCAACCCTTTCCGATTTCATTCAATACAAGAAACAAGCCAGCAGTACACAAGTGTTGATGATCAAACAATGAGATCATTTTTTTATCACACGGGCTCTGACACAGGTTCCACAACTTCACAAGTTCTCTGCAGCATCAAGGTATATGTAACTCACCTTTCACCTCTCATACACCGAATCTCGGCGGCAGACAACTTCACCTGTAGCTCTTTCGACATCCGGCAGGTCGGACCAAGATTGTTCCAACTGATGCAAATCTGAGGGACGGATCGCCACAACCATGCTTCTTTTCAGCAAGGCGCTCAATAAATCCACGGTGGCACAGTGCGGACCTCCTCCTTAGGTCATCGTCTCAAATGGCGCTATGGCTCACAACACATGCCTCTCATAACAAACCAGCTAACTTGGCTCTAATACCACATAATGAAACAGAAGTGTCCTCAGACACATCATTTTATTAATCAGAAAAAATAATTACATGATTGATTTGCAAGAGCTTACACCCGAACTACCAAAAAACTCTTGCAATGAGCTATTTATAAGCTCCATGTCCTAACTACCTCTAATTATGGATCACTTATTAAATAACAAGTGTCCATTTACATTAAATGCTATTCAAACCAACTAGCTAACTAATCTCCTAAAATAGAGCCTAAGATATGACACATTTGGAGAGTCATATCTAGTGTACAACAATATGCTAATTCTAAAAGTCTCCATAAAATAATTAAACATTCTAGAATAATAATTATTAATTTAAGATATTAAATTAATAATTATTTTATTCTAATTTTATAACCTATGATAAAATTGTATTTTTGGATCATCTAACACCAAAATTATCAATCGTAGTGAGGCACATTGTTCCATTGTCATGAAATTTAGTAACTACCATCTTGTTTGAAGTTCACCTGGAAAGTATTGGAATATGGAGTCATACAACAAAGCCCAATCCCCTTTCTAAAAAGGTTTTCTTTTTAATAAGTCAATCATGTCATTTGGTTCTTTGTTGTCGAACTATGGTTGTGCCTTGTAAGGCAAGAAGGCGCATTTCATCTATTTCATTGAATTGTTGTAAGCGTTGTTTTTGTGCTTCCGTAAGATCTAGTCCGACTTCCTTAGCAGTTGTGAGAGTCTTAACTTCAAACTAGATAGAAAATATAGGTTCCCTACCAAAAATGAGTTGATAAGATGAATAGCTAATAGTGTTGTGCCAAGTTGTCTGATATGCCCATAAGGCTTAAGGAAGCTTGGCAGCCTAGTCTCGACAGTTTACATATATTGTTTTAGTTAAAATCACCTCTAAGGCCTTGTTTGTGCTTTCCACCTAGCCATTTGCTTGGAGGTGGTGAGGAGAAGTAACTCTATGTTTGATATGGTATTTTTGTAGCGTAGCTGAAATTTTATGAGTAGTGAAATGTGATCCCCCATCAGTTACAAGCTCTCGTGGTAACCCATATTGAACTAATAGTTCGAATAGAAAATTAATTATTGCTTCTTCTATGGCCCTTAAGAGTGCTACCGCTTCCACACATTTGGTTACATAGTCTGTATAGACAAAGATATATGTTTTCTGTTTTGAAGGTGGATTAAAGAGACCTACAAAGTCCATTACCCATATTTCAAATGGTTCTAATACAATTTGTGGTTGAAGGGGCATTTTGTCAAACTTGAATGGGATGACCCATTCTTTGGCAATTGTCGCAACTCTGGATATATTTCTTTGTGTCTTTAAATATTGTGGGCCATGAATAGCCCATATGTAATACCTTATGTACAGTCCTTCGATTGGAAAAATGACCTCCACAGGGTTCATCGTGACAAGCCCTGAGGATATCATAAATTTCATCTTATCTAATGCATTTTTGGATTTGAAAATCATCCCGTGTGTGGAAGAGGTAATCATCCATCCATGAAAAATGTGCACTACAATGGATGATAATTTTCTTTTCCCAAGATGACAAGTGCAATGGTAGTTTTTTGGCTGCTAGGTAATTTGCAACATCAACCTACCATGGTGTCTTAATTGTTACAACAAACAGATGTTCATCTAGGAATTGGTCTTCCATTGGTAGAGTGTCAACCACAAACGAGATTCTTAACAAGAAATATGTGATAAGATTCTCTTTTCATGGCTAGTCCTTTATAATAATGTCGAACTCCTGCAGTAACAGTAATCAACGAGTTATTTTGCCATTGGTAACAAGTTTGTTAGCTAAATAGAAAATAGTAGAATGATCAGTGTACAAAAAACAACATATCCTGTTATATAATGACGAAATTTATTTATAACATAAACGACAACTAGAAACTTTTTTGTCACAGTATAGTTTAACTCTGCAGTTGTGAGGTTTTTGCTAATGTAATAAATTGTGTGGACTTCTTATCCTCTTCTTCTGCGAGAACTGCTCCTATCATTGTATTTGATGCATCTGATGATATATTGAATGGTAGACTCCAATTTGGTCTCCACAACACAAGAGTTGTTGAAACCAACTTTTTTATATTTGCAAAAGCAATAGCACATTTATTAGTCCACTCGAATTCCACATGTCTAGTTAATGCATACAACGGTGCTGCAAAATTTGGAAAATGTGCTATGAAACGACAATAGTAACCCACATAACCAAGGAAAATACGTACCTCTGTCGGTGTATGAGGGGTAGGGAGTTTAAGGATTAGCTTGATCTTAGATGGGTCTACCTGAATACCTGTAGCAGAGATAAAATGTCCTGGGACTACACCCTCTATCATCATCGTGTGGCATTTTTCATGACTAGGGCATATCTTGGGAGCTATAAATCATGCAAGAACCTTCTTGAGATTATGTAAGGCTTGGTCAAAATCACTACTATAAGGGGTGAAATCTTCCATATATATTTCAAACCCTTCATTAATTAGATCAGAAAAAATTCTCAAAATTGCCCTTTGAAAAGTGGCTGATGCATTACACAACTCAAATGGTAAGACTCTATATGCAAACATTCCTCGTGCGTAGGTGAATGTAGTTTTATCTTAGTCTTCAGGGGTAATCTGGATTTGATTATACCCACTAAATCCATCCAGGAAATAAAAAAAATTAATTCTGACAAGAGTGTCAAGAACTTGGTCTACAAATGGAAGAGGAAAACAATCCTTCTATGTGACTTTATTTAGTTCTCTATAATCTATGCAAATTCTCCATTTTCCATTCTTTTTAGGGACTACCACCAATGGTGAAACCCATTGACTATCACAAATAGGGTATATAAAATTAACATCAAGAAGTTTTTGAAGCTCCTATTTCACTATGTCCCTAAGGTGTGGATTTAATCTTCTGTGAGGTTGACGAAGGTCTCAGACATTTTTCTCAATGTAGATATGATGTGTACACAATTTTGGATCAATGCCCTTCATATCAAAGTATTCCCAAGCAAAATTTATATTTCTGAAGAGCTTGGATCAACTTTTCACGCTGAAGGTCACCAAGATTGGCATTAATATTCAAGGTTTTTCCAGGTTCAATTTCAATGGGGATGCTATTGCGAACTGCAGTCGTATGTATATGCTCATTGTTCAAATCCCCAAGCAGATATCCTTGGGATTCATTGTCAAGCACAAATTTTAGCATCTGACATGTTGGGTTTCCTACAGTGGAAGGCTAGTTAATAATTCCATTAATTATGTCATCCTCAGTCTGTCTTTTAAAGGTAAGAGCTTTATTGATAGTGAGGGGAGAACATAAATTTCCTTCCTGATATTCGTGAGGGAACCATCTATAATTTTCAGTTTGGTAGCAATATGGTTAGGACCCACGCGTCTGTTGGACCAAGTATATTTAAGACCAATAGGTTTGTTATCTATTTCCTTGTCCTCATAGATGAAATATTCCATGTCTTCCTGGAAGAGATCTCTGACGGGCAGGCCCCTATAAAGATGATTTAATGATAATGACCAACCAGTTAAGCTAACCCTTGGAACTACTTATAGTTAAGATGACATATCACGAACAATAATTTTCAAATTAGGTTTCTTAAGGTTTAAGTGGCCTCAAACATGAGCATTTGTTCTTGGTTACATTCATTGATTTTCTCTTGTAACAATGTCAACACCAAGGTGGCTTTCGAAAGCATATGGAGTAATTCCAATCCACTTCAATCAATGGAAGATCCATTTCCATATGGTTATAATATGCATCAAGATGCACATATATTTAACTTGTTCAACAACTACAACTTAGAACCCCCAATAAGCCTTTGAAATCCTCCTTTAATGCAAACATTTTGTAATTCCAGTACTCCAACAGATGGTTAGTCATGATCCTCGGGTATATATTTTTTCCAATCAATTAATACATTAATAACATTAAGAAGGCTTTTATTCAACACAATTTGGATAATCTATTGTACGAGGAAAGCAAACAATGCCTGAACAAGTACTTTCATGTATGAATTATTAAGTTTAAATACAATCCTTGAGTAGAAGCCTTTGTCATTCACTCATCATCATTATGATGCCTATTGCTTTTAGGATACCTACTCACATGTAACTTTGTAGGTTTTGAGGAGGCTCACTCTCACCAACACCTTTTGGTTTTGTGGCACCCTAAGTAGGGAGACATGGAAAAAATGTAGAGCTTTCATGAGAAGAAAATGAATAAGAAATAAGTTGGTGGAAATGCATGTAAAATAAAATGGAATTGTAGGATGTAACAAACCCAACCCACACGCTCCGAGTAGGAGAGGTAGTCACTATGAAAGTCCATCTTCCACAATACAATCATGGGAAAGGGACCTTAAATTTCCATCATCTCTCTCCCTCCTTGTTATTTTTATTTTTATTAGTCTTTTTTTGTTTGAAAACTCGTAGTACTCATACCCCTTATTTACCCCATTTCTTACTGCCACATGGAAGTGTGCCATAGGCTCACATGACAGATCAGGTGCATAGTTGGTCAGGCTAGCCTGCATGTTCCTATCAGTATGTCCAAACCTCGAGCTTGTCCTAGTTGGAGTCGGTCCTGAAAGATGCTCGTCGTCACCTTTACTTGGACGTCTCAACCCCCAACTTCCAACCTAGTCGGGGTCGACCTTACTGCATGCATGTCGTGACCTTTACTATACAACCCAACCCCTCATCTCCGACCTAGTCAAGGTTAGCATCAGCCTTCCTTCGGTGGATCCCTCTCCATGACCGCTCACCACCCGAGCTTTGACCCTTTGATTTTATTGCTTTATGAAGCTATTCTACTTGGTCGATATACAGCCACACAATCTTGACATCTAATTATCGGTTGCCACGCTTAGGGTTCACTTTTATAATTGCATAATATTTCATATTTTTAAAGGTGAGTTGCATCTCTCTACTATTCATCGAAGAAGCTCTCTACCCTCATCATGATGTAACTTAGGAACCTCGCCCCAACAGTTTTTGATGCATTTTAGAAGGCTACACTTATGCCACAGAGGAGTGTTTCTCCTCTTTATGCTAATTACCATGATTTGATTTCTTCAGTTATTGTGCAGATTCAATGGTCCCACCCTCCTTCTGTCTTTCGACAACACTTAGTACAAACAACAAGAGGTCATTAAACTGTGTTACGTTGCTACCCCTACTGAGCTTGAGGAATGGATGATGCAACGAGTCTCAACCCCTCTTAATTTCCCTGATCTTGGACAGGGTATTCTACGCATGGTGGCGTAGGCACTCCTACAACCATTACTTACTAAGGGCTTGAGGTGAACTCTTGAAGGGGTTCCACCCCTCCTACCACACGCCGAAGGTTTCAAGATCATTTTCGAGATTGCAAGCAACTCCATGGCATTGTGCAAAACCTTATGGTTCCCCATCGTCAATTCAAAAATGTCAACGATAGATTCCTCAACTGCTGAGGACGCAACGCTGGACATACATTCCTGTAGGTGCCTCAACTTTTCCTCTCCTAGGAATAGCAGATTTAATCAATCATACTTTTTCTTTATCGCCTTGGTTTTATATAAACTACTAAGGGTACTTTACATCACTCAAACCCTCCCCACATGGGATTGTCTATTGTAATTGTTCTCTTTAATAAGAAAAAAAAGGGTCCACGAGCCCTCTGTTAACTTGAGGCTAACACTCAAGGCTCTGAGGCCTTCATCATGACCTGTGGATGATTGAATTTTATTCAAAGATGTGTTGTTCATAACACACTTAGGTTCTTTACTCAAAACACCGTCAGATTCAGGGTTACATCTTATTATTTAATGTATGGTTGTCTATTGTATATTAATGTTAGGTCCATATAATACTAGTGTATTCCCTTATTATTATTGTCAATGTAGCCCCTTATTATTATTTTTGTGCCCATTTTTTCCCCATACTATTAATATTATGCCCCATAGAAACCCACTATTGTTATTGTTGTGCCCTTAAATTATTATTGTTATGTTGGCTCTGATTATATTGTGACCCCTTAGACACCTATATATAGAAAGGAGGTCTTGTCATTTGTACCATTCAAAATTTTTTCATTTTTGTAATGTAAATTAGGTTTCCCCCTCGAAGAGCCTACTTTTAAAGTCATTGATGTATCTCTTTCTTCTATTTTGTGAGCTGGTTGCATAACAATTGGTATTAGAGCTTTGGATTTTAGGGTTTCGCTGCTTCAAAGAGGTCATCATGGACTTTTTTCTATTACTTTTTTTCTATGAATTTTCAGAAGCTGAAATCAAAACCCATTTAATTCTAAATCGTGATGAACCATGTGGCTAAATTTCAGATCTTGTATTGCTATATTTTAGGATATACGAATTGAGGAAGTTAGGGTTTTTGCAGGCTCCAGAATTCGATCTCAAACATGTCACCTTGGGAAAATTGTCATAACTTTCTCTCTGAGAATCATATCCAAATTTTGTAAGAAGTGACAAAAAGAGGATTGACTTTAGTTTGTCGGGTATCATTTTTAGAGTGTAAGGTTGAAATAGTGACACGTTGCACGTCATACAAATTCCTTCTACTGAATCAGTCTATAATTAAGTCATCATGGGAGATTGGACATAACTCTTTCTTGGAGAATTCAATCACGATCAGACTTATGGGATTGGAAAGAGGACTTATAGGGCTATGATAGGCCAAGATTTCAGAACTTGGACATTCAAACCTACATAGTTACAGGCATTTCAAGATCAAGCTCATAAAAAGCGGAAAAACAAAAGGTGTGTAGTTTTTTTAAAATTTTGCATAAGTTTTGTTTGAGAAAGTAGTTTGAAGTGATTCAAAGGGCATTATGAGGCATAAATTATCATTCATTGATGAAACTAAGAAAGAAAATGGAAACACCTAGTAAGCAACCTGAAATCTCTACTATGACACATGAAGAAGAGGAAGAAATGCAACATCACATATCAAAATTACGAGATCAAGTGCAACAAATTTCACTCTCACAAAAAGTAACTGAAGCCAAGATAGATGATTTAAAGAATGGCATGGAAGCTAAGATGGATGGTATAGAATCAAATCTCAAAGGCAGCATGGAATATTTGAAGATAGATTTGACAAAGTTGCTACAAGAAATGCTTACTAATGGCGAAAGGGTAGTAAAGGAAATCATGATGAGAACAAAAGAAATGTTTGTCATGATTTCATAGACTCTAGCATTGGATTGAATACCCACCATGTTCCAAAGATCGATATGAGGAAGTTTGATGGCAAGGATCTCGTAACATGGATACTACAAGTGGAGCAATATTTCGATCTCCATAATGTGCAAACACATGCAAAAGGTACGCATTACAACTTTATATTTGGAACCCAATCAATTTGTATGGTATCGATGGCTTTGCTCTCGTAAAACATTGTCACTTGGGAAATTTTTACGGAAGAAATTATAGCACATTATGAGGATACAAAAAGCAACACTTTTTTTAGCCAATTGATAAATCTCAAACAAAAGGGTTCAATGGTGCACATTGAGGACTTCCAAAAATTGAATATAAGGGTAAAAGATATTCCAGAGGAGCATATGATTGATATGTTCATAGGGAATTTAAAGGATAAGATCCAACATGAGGTTCACCTTTGGGAACTTGATTCATTGGAGAAGGAATTCAGGTTGGCAAGAAAAATTGAAAGCAAAATTATGGCAACAAGGAAGCCTACCACTCACAACTATAAAGATGGAA